>JAJMAH010000118.1:0-20116 GCA_030564925.1 Geotrichum aggregatum | reverse complement strand
TTTCGCTGTGACCAATCTGCGCTTCCGGAGAAATCGTAGGCGAACGCCTTGCCATTGGGCCACAAGGAACAGCTTTTATTTTCAAAAACTTGGTCCATTTTTGATTCTTACTCAGCTAAAGTCTTTCTTACTGACTTAAGACTTAAGACTTGAGCTATTTTACTTTCACCATTTTTGTTTCTACGTAATCTTTCATAGCCGTGATTTTAATCTATTCATTCAGACTTGAGCTAACTCTTTCAAAGTTGCTCGACAGCAAAGAAGTGCTCAAAGCCATTGTGACCTTCTTCGCTGCGCGGGATGCCAATCCCACATCTACCTGACAACTCTGTTGAAGGGGATGCAATTCTCCAACAGCATTTCTAAAAAAACGTTCAAAATGAAACATTTCTTTTCGCGGCTTTTTTACACCTTTGAATAGGTGTTTTTAACTTGGGCGCTTTTGACTGGACTTGTCTGGTTCGGAGGGGGAATTCTCAAGAGTGATTCGGGTTTTGACTTAGGGTAATATGAATTTTGGCATAAGCTATCCTTGAAGAATGAAAAATAACGTCGTGAATGCATTTGATGCAGATCTGGGGAGAACTATTTACTCTTTGTCTATAAGTTGCTTTTACCATTTGTGTATCTACATAATCTTTCAAACCGTGAATTCAATCCATTCATTCAAGACTTGAGCTATTGTTCCATACATAGTCTGTCATCGTGATAGGTTCTCAGACCATAATCTCTTTCATAGATACCAGCATTGCACTACCTTGTAGAAATATAGTCTTAGCGTAATTTCCTTTTTCTACTTGTTAGAAGCAGAATAGCTTTTGTATTAAACTAATAATCAGACAAAAACTTTAACTATACCTCTTCTTTAAGTATAAATAGATATTACGGTTTGTGAAGTTTCGGCATTTAGCCAGGACATTAGATTGATTTTGTTATAATTTTATATTGAGCCAGGGCCATGGACTGATATCTATCTATTTGTTAAATGCAACTCTTGTTACTATGAAAACTATGCAGGTCAGATTTCTTTCTTTTTCTATCCATTTTTTCTTCAATTATACATCTAATTTTCTTGTTGGTATTTTCTTCACTACTGACGTCTGCACCTGACAAGAAATATACATGGCTTTCTACTGTTAGAGCAGCCTGTATTTTTCAACTGTCTTTGTTTTTACGTAAATCGCCTTTGACATGAGCTCATTATATTGATACACTTGTCTTTGTGCAAATATGCAGAATATTTCTCCTATACACAATGCAAGAGCCTGGATATTCAAGACATATTGCTGACCAGTTGAGTTCCTAGAAATCTACTGACTTGTGGCGGTGAGAAGCACGATCGAAATAACCTCAGCAAGTTATTTGGTACTTGCCTTGATGATTCTAATGTCAGTGAATCAATGAACTATAGGGAAATATAAAACCGGAACGTGTGGAAAGTCACCAAATACATTGATTAACTCAAAACCGTTCAATTTCAGTATTTTTCACAGCTTACGATTGACTCAAGCTATATAGTGCTGTTAGTTATTAAGATAGCTTATTTACATGGCTGGGGTATAGCTATTTGGCTCATTTAACTGTAGATGTCTTGAATAAAAAGGCTTTATGATTACTGTTGCAATATTTATAATCTCTTTCTTGATTACTTCGTTCAGATGTTGAGCCTGTTGTGAGTTTTGTTAAGTTTGAACTTTTCACGCTGATTGGGTCAATAGGCTCTGAGTACGCAATATTCTGTTTTTTAAACCGACGTGTTTCGGCACGCTTAAGTGATGATAAGTTATGACAGTTGCAGCTCTAGCACAGATCATGAGCAGAATTTTTATCATTGATAAGAAAATATAATCTGGGAATGTATTGGGTAGGAAAATACATTCCAGCCTATTTGGAGAGTATAGAATTTCGTAGAATACCTCGATTGGCTCTTAACAGCACAGCCCGTCTGAGCTAGAAAGCACTTAATTATTGTATTCCGAACACACACCCTGAAAGCCTGTGAATCTATAAAGATCGGTGAGCTCTCTCCTTTGGCTGCATAAGCCGTATTTTCCGGAGGCCTTTGCAGCACACTTGGAGTCAATTTGATCTCTTTCAGTCTTCCCAGTACGGTGTTTAGCATCTCGTTTAGCATCTACCTGTAACCTAAATAACCGGATATAAGCAAAACCTGAGCAAGAAACAAGAAACAACACAGCCGTAGCACAGCCCTATTCTGTTTCTGGGCTAGAGATACCACTGACTCAGTTACGCTTCCAAACTAACTGAAAGAAAAGACGCCTCACAGAATGTAAAAGTGCTATCAAAATGACCAATTGAGAGTATCGCAACTGAGATTTGTGGGCGCAGTTAAGCTCTATCTTGGCTTTAATTTGGTGCTTGGCTTGCACGGCTGACATGTAGACCCCTCGAAAACAGTAGAAATCAATTGCTATCACAAACGGCGACTTCGTGTTATGGAACTCCATGCTACATGCGGCACTGGAACTTGAACGTTTTTGAGCTATCAACAATCACAGAAAGGTTTAAGTGGTTGCAGTTAATGACTTACTAGAGCACCATATATAAGCCTCTATATCTCACATATATCCTTGTCATGTCATATTTTCAGATACTACATGAAGTCTTTACAAGATACAAGCAAATTCACTATGCCTCACAAGAATGTCAGTACTAACACCAACACCAACACCAATACTGGCAGCGGCGCTGAACACACTTTAACTAGCCAGAACCCTCAAATGAAGACAGTTAATCAGCAGAGAGTGGAGAACACTTCTGGGCGCCAAAGCAACACTGGTAATGGCAAAGACCGCAAGCCCAAAACTAAAATTCCTGGCATCACGGGATATCTGATTAGACGCTTTCAAAGGGCAAAATCTAACCGTGCGTCGTCGAACACCAAAAATTCTGAGCAACAATAACTGCGCTGGCCGTCTGAGTAATTGCAGACGGTTGATTCAAATACCAAGTACTCTCCTCCCTTCTCAATATATGCAGCCATGAGCACAAGCTTCAGTAGAGTATCAATTGATTTTTATAGGAAATATTATAGCGGAGCAGCTTGAATTCCATGTCATTAATTTACAATCAGCTTATGAACACGAACCGTGCAATTTCATAAAACTCTGTGAACACAATCAATCGAGATTTGAAGCCACCAGGTATACATGTATCCTCACAACCTCAACATGATCGTTTCATTTCGAATTATGATAAGTCCTAGCACTTGTGTCTATAATTCCAATTCCTTATCTACTTCGTTGATTTTACAAGTAGTTACATTGCCAGGTCCAAGTCCAAGCAAAAAATAATACTACTCGACCTCGGTGAGGGTTGAACTCACGATCTCACGATTAACAGTCGTGCGCCTTAACCAACTTGGCCACGAAGTCATGGTTATCTTTCGAGATGTTGGGTAGATTTTCTGCAAGATTTCACCTTGAATGTACCTCAAAAACTCACTTTGGGCTCAAGCGGAAGCAGACAAGGCAATTGAGTGTATTGAAGACACCAAGCCCGACTTTGAAGTCTCAGTGTTTTCTTCTGGTATAAAAAAGTAATTTTTGGACCTCCCCCACAGAAGCTATAGCAGACGAATTCGGAGAAGCCATTCGAAAAAGAGTTCAGCCAGGGGATCACAGGTCAGACGATGAAACAATTGTACACAGCTTGTGCACGGCCTATCATCGAGTATGGCTCTCCAATCTGGTACCCAAGACTCACCAAAGAAAGTCAGAAGAAGTTACAGACTGTCCAAAACAACGCCCTTCGCAAAGCACTGGGTGCTTACAGGTCCACACCAATATGTTCACTCCACAAAGACGCAGAAATTCTCCCAATAGAGCATCGTCAAGCTGAACCAGCTCAACTCTATGCCATCCGAGTCAACAGAACGACGAGCCCGAACAATCCGATTCACCGAATGCGCCCTGTGCCTTCACAGAAAGGTATTCTGGCAATGCTGTTTTCTACCATATCGACGACTCCGGAGCTGACGAGAGACAGCTACTGGGAAGATCGCCCACCATGGAAGAAGGTCAAGAAAAGGAAAAGGTTCAGGCAGGAAACAAGTGGAAGCTACTATAGGACCATTACAGGCAATGAACTGTACGATAAGTCTGTAAGAAATCCTCTATTTTCCCTGATGAAAACGCTGGACAAACCCATTCTGAGTAAACTGGTCCAATTCAGAACCGGCCATGGCAATTTTGGAAGACATCTTCAACTCCTAAACATTGAAGAACGTAACTACAGCTATGAATGTGGCGAGCTGGAAACACCGCGACATATTCTCATCGAATGTCCCCTGACTGAAAGTGAGCGGCACGCACTACTGAAAATCTCTCAGTGACTTGACCTTAGGACCCTTCTGAATACCAGAAAGGGTCTTATCGCGGTAGCCAGGTTTCTTACATCAATCCGCACTTTACCTCAATGATGGCAAACCTTTTAGGGTAGTTCGCATAAGGTTTTCCCCTGGTACCATACAACCAGGTTTCCCTTAGCGTTGGGGCTCATTGCAGTCTCAGGGAGTATTCCGACACCATCGACGCAATTGAACACAAACACGGCGAGTAAGCTGAATTGGTCTGTATCAGACGGAAACCTGAACTGTCCCTCTTCTTTGGGTATAAACAATTATTACAGCTTGTGTGGTCTCATCATTTAGCCAGGACATTAAATTGATTTATTATAATTATTATTAAAGAAATCAGCCCCGACAAAAGAAGGGTTTTTTTATCTATAGCTTGAGCAAGTTTGTGTGTAAGAAAGTAGTTACATTAGAGACGAGTAGCAAATATGCTCTCTATGTAAAGGTACAGCTAAAAGATGACGCGGCCGGTAGAGTCACCAAAGAAGTGGCCTAGCCTGGGTTTGAATCCCCATTGTACTCAGTTTACACTGATGGCACATCGTCCTAGAGAATTTCGCGTTAGGCTTTCTTCTGGTTCCTCAACCAGGCTTTCCTGAGCGCCGTGATATAAGGGGCTTAGCAAACCTTTGTCATAGAAGGGAGATTTTAAACACCATCACTGCACTAGAAGTCATTGCTATCAAGGATCTCTCAAGGTTAGCTAGGACAATAAACTAGTTTAGTTAATTAGTGAGATAACTTCTACAGTTATTAAGGTAGTCTCTACATTTAGCCAAGACGTTGAAGTAATCTATCTATTTATCTATGTCGCGGCAAATTAAGGTTCACCTTGAGATGACAATTTCTGTAGGTAGCAAACCAAAATCACGGACACGCTAACTGCGATATTGAACACTCTTAAACTGCTGTATTAGCTGAAATCTTTAAGAAGTGGGTAAATCGAATCATCTTCTTTATCAAAGTCTCCCTGAATAAAAGAACATAATTCCCACACATAACCGAGTACTCCGAATATATACAACTATCACAATTCATTTTTTTTACATTTTTATTCTTCTTTCATTATGCGCCAAATCCGTCATCAGTATCCTGAGTTAAATCAATCACACTTTCCCTATTGCTACTACTGCTTAGCGTTCGGCTCGCCGACCTACTAGCTGGTCTGTGTTTGTGTTTGTGTTTCTTTTGATTGGCTTGATTGTCCTCGTTCTCCTTCTTCCTCTTATTGGCATTGATCTGCCAGACCTCTTCCAGTTTCTTGTAGAACTCGATTACCTTTGGGCTAGCCATTACTTTGTTAGGTGAAAAGTTGATAATTTGTAACCTATCGGCAGTAACCGCACGAGACACTGCAACGTAAGCCTGACCCGCCTCGAATGTGCGCTGTAAGTTGACTTTGACACGGTCCAAAGTTTGACCTTGACTCTTGTGCACTGACATGGCCCATGAAAGCATCAAAGGCAGTTGCTTGCGCGTGGCCATGACTTGTCGTTCGCGATCGGTAATTTCGAAATCTTCAGGTCGCACCAGATGCGCAACACTGTGTCCCACAAACATGACTATGGGAAACAGCATCCCCGAAGGAGTGGTTTCTATGAATGGCGAGCCGTAATCTGCACCAGCATCATGATTAACTGATCCAATACTAGTCGGAGTTTCAGCCTTATATTTATCATTCGGGCCTCGTGAAGATTCAACTTGACGGCACAATGGTTCAATATCGTCGTTGCTGTCTGAAACTCTCCGGCTAACTTCAGCAAATTCATCTCCTGTCAAAAATGCAATCACCCGCCCTAGCTGTCCATTAACCAGCCCAGCACTGTTGTTGTTTCGAACCAGCATTACTTGACATTCACGCCGCAAAAGCAACTGCTTTTGACCAAGCGTATTATCAAGCAACTTGATACCGTCTTCCGTGCTCATATTCATAGCTTTTAGTCGTCCAGTTTCAAACGAGTCGCTAGCCGTATATACGTGCAACATGCCACGAAGCGATTCCAGCCGCCGCTTGTTGGCCATTTCTACCTCCCGCCTAGTTGGATAGAGCTCTGTAGGTTCAATCCCGTCTTCGTACTTGACTGGCCTTGACAGCGCAGACAGAGATTGGCACAGAGCGGGCGTCAGTCTGCCCATGCGCATACTGTTGAGCATTTCAATGAGACGATTGTCACCTTGTTGTCTAAAAACCTTAGTCATGACCACAGTAGTTTTGAGATGCTCGGTCCATACTTTCGACTCAAACGCAAAGGACACTTTCGGTCCACTCTGGTTGTACTTCGAATTGCTATCGACGGGGGGCAGCTGGAAAAAGTCGCCAGTGCAAATTAGTTGAATTCCACCAAAGGGCTCTTTGGACACTCGCACCCTCTGCGCGATGATGTCCAGCTTGTCAAGCAATACGCCATCCACCATGGATATCTCGTCAATAATCAACACCTTGCATCTTTTCCACCTATTCACCACATCTTGACGAGGCATAATTCTTTTAATCAGCGCGCCAACCTCTGCATCGCCCAAGCCAATACCAGAAAAACGATGTAACGTCTCCCCACCAATATTTAGCGCAGCTAAGCCGGTTGACGCTGTCACGCCTACCATTGCTGCATTAAACTTTTTTTTGAGCTCCTTGATTATACTTCGTAGAAGCACTGACTTTCCTGTTCCAGCGGCACCAGTAAAGAAAAGGCTCTTGCCGCTCATGACCATTTCAACAACGCTTTTTTGCTCGTCGCTTAGTACAATCTCATCCTTCGGTAAAGCTGCTGGCTTGCTTGCTGCCGTTGAAGATCCGCGCGTGGACTGCGATTGCCGTGACATTTGTGGAACGGCCCGGGTTAAGCTTTGCAAGGATCGGGCCATGTCGACACCTAGGATCGAAGGAGGTTCTTGATTACGACGCGTCGCGTTGTGAGAAGATGGAGCCTCCCAAGGCAAGACTCGTTTACGCTTTGGCCCAGAAGTTGTAACACTTGCATTGGAAGAAGAGCTGGTAGCTTGAACCGAGGACTTCATCTGCACAGATGACATGGAGGAGCTCTTCACAGCACGGTTAATGGCCGAGCTGGCGTTGCCATGAAAAGTCTCGTTTGCCAGATCGTTGAGCGAGTCGTCAAAGCCTAAGTCGTCAAATGAGTCGTCGTCGAAGGCGTCTGCCGATAGTGACATCCATGAAGGTGGCAGTGTACTTGAAAACTTTGCCGTAGATCGGGCTAAGCCCACGTTTGTCGAAGCTCTAGGAGCTTTATTGTTAGCCTTGGGTTTGTTCGAGTCATTAACGGTCTTCGCAGAAAAAAAACTGCTGATGCTGGCATTGCTGGATTTGCTTCCATTGAACATGGTGCCTTCAAGCTTGTTGAACTGGTAGCGCTTGTCAATGTAAATTGATACCGTTGTTGTTAAAGCTGGTGGGATGTCTGGACGAAACGATGATTGCAGAGACTGAGAACTACAAACGCGAAAATCTGGGATCAGGAAAAAACGCGACTAGCGTGATTGTCTAATCAGAGAATAATTTCATCATAGATTACATGAGCAAGACAAAAAGAAACAGGTTAAGGGTATTAATCTGAACATATCGAGATTGAAGCTGCGACACACAGATCTGAGACCAGTCCTCGACGCTTGAAACCGCCCAGAGACATTCTGGTCAATGTGATAGATTTATTGAATGTAACTAGTAGACAAATTTGAAATGAGAGTGTCCGAGCCAAAATATGGGCCATTGTGCCTTGGGACTTTTAACGATATCTCCCAGCGCCGCGTTTTTCAAATGCTGTGATTTCAGCTATGCATCGAGATCGGTAATAAGTAGATGTAATGCCGCTAGAAGCTCTTGAAGACCCTGTCAAAGCAGTTCCAACCCCATGGGAAAAGCTTTAGTCACAATTGAAAGACAGCTGCCAAAGAAGGCTGTTCTTGCTGTTTGGGGAAATTTCTTGGGCATGATGTTGAGTAGACCTAAGTCAAGGTTATTGGTCGTAGTCCAAAATATATAACGAGATTAAGATTTGAAGACCTTTTTTCATTTCGCCAGCGCTTCTCATTAAAGAATATAAATGCAATCTCGCATCCTCTTCATTTCCTAGATTTTGAGTATTCAGTATATAAGAGAATCCTGCCCATATCGCTACTGACCACACACAAAAGCCTCTCCATTACCAGAACTGAGTTCTGTGACTTTTACCATGTATCCGGGACATAACACAGCTAACAAGCGGTATTCATTTCTATTAAAAACTTTTGGGATGCTGGGCGTCAGCTTAATCATGGTCTTTTGCATCTTTCACGCGCTCGCAAGTCTATCCTCACAATATCCCGACCTCCGTGCTGGCGCGGACATCATTCCTCGTGTTGAGGCCTCTGCTGGCAGCGAGCCAGATTCATCCAACGCGAAAGCTGGCATTTTGCAGTACACAAATCCACTACTTTACAGCATGTACTCGCGACTCCGAGAGCAACAACACCTGAGCAATTCTGCGGCCATTGCTGCCTTGAAGTTAAAGCAGGAAACTAACCCGCAAGGGCTTTTTCACCCTAAGTTTCCTCTGATTGATGTCGACAACGTATTATATTTCTGAATAAACTTTTCTGATTGAGCGATACGTTATTAATGGTTCCTGAATGGTTTCGGATAGTGCCTGAATCACTCTCACGGCTTGAAACAACACAGCATCTTATCATTGTAAACACAATTTCATATAAGTCTATAGGCCGTCTACTGGTTGTATCTAGAATAGTAGCAGACTACGTTTTGATCATTAAAGATTGGAAAAGGTTTAAGTGATGGTAAAATCTTAGACTTATGTAGTTATAGCTTTCCATATTAGGCGTTTCCATTGTAAAGAGGTGGATCAGAGCTCAAGGCAGCCCCACAGGAACTCAATAGTAAAGTTTACCAAAGTGCTCAAGACATTAAATATAATTTAGACCTGAGATGCAAATTACATGGTCTAGACTAGTCGTGATTTAATGGCTGCGCCAATAACCGCGCCGTGCGTTCCTCATA
This sequence comes from Geotrichum aggregatum, assembly GCA_030564925.1. Taxonomy (NCBI): domain Eukaryota; kingdom Fungi; phylum Ascomycota; class Dipodascomycetes; order Dipodascales; family Dipodascaceae; genus Geotrichum; species Geotrichum aggregatum. The sequence goes on along the minus strand of JAJMAH010000118.1, from coordinate 10,733 downwards.
TCACCCAGCTCCCGTAGCCATTTCTCCATGTGCAAGTCAGACACTTGTTCCTGTTTGGCTAACCCAATAGCCCACTTCAGCCGCTGCCGGCCACCAGTGCCGGTAGGCACACCATCAGGGTGAGTAGTGTCGCTGCTGCTTCGTTTTAAGATACTTTCAACAAATGCAATAACGGTGTCCGGGCCCAATACCTCTCCCCGCGCCCGTAGAACGCGGAACATCCACACCACGCGGCGACTGCTTTGACCAGCTGTGAGTAGGGGCGAGTCCGCAAAGCCTATAGCCAACTTGCGTACTACCCAGCTGGGGATTGGCCGCTTGAGGCGATTAAATTCCTGAAAAAGAGTCTTGCAGATGGAAGGCGCGTGGGTACTACTTTCAATAAGCACTTTGTAATACAGTCTTAAAGGCACTTGAGAGTCACCAGGCGGCGGAGACGATGTGAATGCACACAGCCGCCGTTCAGATATAAGGTCACACAGTGTCAAAACTTCTTGAAATTGGTGTCTTTTGATCATGTACTCAATAACACGGCTAACCATTTCAGGATCGAGCTTGATTGGCCGACCGCTCTCGCAGAGTTTGGAAAATAAGTCGGTCATGGCTGCGTCCAAATTTTGCGCGTCAGTAACAGTACGATCTGTGCGGCTGTACAATATCATTCCACACAGAATGAGTTTAACATTCAAATCACTTTGAATTTTGGAAGTAGCCAACGAGCGGAACTTCATGGTATCAACGTGGGCCTGCAGCGCTTTTTCAATACCTGTTGAAGTGACTGGCTCAAGCGCATAATACCTAAGCTGCTCTAAGAGTGGTCTACTGGCTATACTTGTAGCTAGAGTTCCTTCTAAAGCCGCCGGCCACTTTCTTTTCTTTTTCAAAGCCATGAGTAGGGGCCATAGCAGGCCACCAGGAAACACGCTGGCAGAGGGCAGCTGGGAGGATGGAATGGAGACATAAGAGCGCATATCTGTAAGCCCAAGTCGAGAATTGATTCTTTTAACCGCTATATTCGCAGCCTGTTCAAATAAATCTTTTTGGGTGTTGCGAGCTACTCGATCAAGCAGATCGGTATTAACATCGCCTGGGTTATAAACCACACTAAAATCACCAGATTCTTCTTTTGCAGTCTTTTTATGGCCCCAGATGAGTTGATTTATTGTGCGCGCTAAAAGATCCACATCCGATATCTTGTGCGCCGAGTGTTTGACGATAGCTGAAGAAGTGATGGATTCCTTGAGAAATATGGACTGAGCTAGAAAGGCTTTAAAAACTTTTGTTTTATGGCGCCGAGGTGTTTTTGAGTATGATGCATATGCTTTCCATAACTTTTTGAATGCTGGTTTTGTGTGCCCGAGTTGCGGGATGCAAATAAGATCGTGTTTGTTGACTTTGAGAGTACTGTCAGCTAGTAATTCACAGACAGCATTTAGAAATGCAGGAGAATCAAGGTCGCGAATCATAGACCGCAGTACACCTTCTTTAATTAAAATAGCTGGAGTGCAAAGGCGTTTAAAGAGATGCATGTTGTTTTGTCGAAGTAAAGATTTGAGAACTACAACTTGAGTTGGCGGCCACAACAAGGCAAAAGAGTCCGTGAGTAGATGACCGTACCCAGACAGTTGAAGAATTTGAGCTATGCTTTTCTCGTCGGCCGACCGTAAAAGGTTCAGCTGCATTTCGGACTCGTCTATCAAATTACAAGGAATGTCTAGAGAGAGCTCCTGCGCGAGCTGGCTGGCGGCGTTTCGTTGACCTTTGTTTATCAGTATTCTAGTCATTTGAGCAGCAAAAAACTCAGACGTCTCCGCGCCACTAGCCACGAGACGCGTCATGAACTGACCACTCGTAATCGCTAATCCATCCGCTAGCGATGTGTTTTCCGTTATCACTTCCAAACATTCCTTGTAATTTGCTTGCTTGTACAGTAAGAGTGAAAACTCCAGAATGCATACTTCAGTAAGCGAGCCTGCAACTGACCGGTACAAGACTAAAAGAACATCAACGGGAACTTCTTCAGACCTTATCAATGCCAGTAGTCGATCAGAAGGGTCTGTGAACTGTGTAATCAGCCGCACTAAATGTAAAGGTAATTTGGTATTCGCGCCAGTAAGTCCATGTGTGATTGTATAGGTCGAATTGTATCTCCCAGCAATGATTTGTTCCGACTGATCTAAATGATCTGAATGCTGGTCCTCGATGTGGTCTACTGGACGGTCCAAGTCAAGCATTTTAGGAGTTAATGCATGAATAGCATCTTTGACACGGTCTGAGAACGAGTAATTAACAGAAGTAGTCCTCAATTGCCGATTGGGCCTGACGAAAGAGTTTGATTCCGAGAGTCGCACATAATACCAACAAGAGTTGCACAGGAAGCTTCTGGCTGATAACCGTTGCAGTGCCATACGACGGGTCCAAACACTAGTCATTTATCCCAAAAGTTTGAAGGCATTTAGGAGGTGTGCCGGCGGTGTAATGGATGAAAAGCGGTGTTCGGGTCGAGGTTCAGCGGGTGATGCCAACAATGAAGCTGCTTTTGAACTGCAATTTTTCAGTTTATTTCGTTACCCGGGACTGATGCTGATCTGTTTGATTATTGGACAGCAATCGCCCTAGCCCATTGGCTATGATGGCCCGGTACTGGAGGCTTCCAAACCTCCAACAGCAAGCTGAAAGGCTCGTAGCAAGTCCCGGATATCCATAGTAACGATGTCGTGCATTGAATTTGCTTGATCCGTGGGCCAACACTAAAGATTGGCGGTTGTTGCGAAACTGGTTCTTGTCCAACCAACCACCGACCATTTCAGCTTATACGGTGGGAAAAAAAAAAATCACCACTTTTTTAATTATTTCTCTCCTTCCTCTTCCTTTTCTTCTTCTTTCTTTCCTGCTTGTGTATAACTATTCCGCAAACTTCGATACATTTTGTTTCTAGATCGCCTATAGTATCTGCTAACCATGTCTGCTATCCTCCGTCTTCGCTTCGCCGCTGCTGCTGCTCGTCCTGCCTTTGCCAGGCCCGCTGCTGCTGCTTTCACCAAGCGCCCTATGCTGGCTGCTCCTTCTCTGATGAAGAACTCAATTAGACAGTACTCTTCTCACGACGATGAGAGCTTCGAGGAATTCACTGCCAGGTAAGTTGCTGACCCTGTTGAGATGGCCCGTAATTTCTGTCATGTTCCAATGTTATCGAGATTGCAATTTATGGCATGACTTTTTCGACCTCTCTAACTCTCGCCAGATTCGAGAAGGAGTTTGAAGAGGCCTATGACCTTTACGAAGTCCAGCGTGTCCTCAACAACGTCTTTTCCTACGATTTGGTCCCTGCTCCCTCAGTGCTCGAGAAGGCCCTCCAGGCTTGCCGTAGAGTAAACGACTACCCTACTGCTGTCAGAGTCTTCGAAGGTAAGTCTTTAATTAGTTCGCCTCAGGTGCTGCATGCTAACTATTTACAGGTCTCAAGGTTAAGGTTGAGAACAAGACGCAATACCAGCAGTACCTCGATGAGCTCTTTGATATCCGAAAGGAGCTTGGCGTTGATCTCGCTGAGGAGCTCATCTAAATGCTTTGCCAGACGCTCAAATGTGCAAGTAATATGGATAATGAAGACCAATAGATGATTTTACAAATGTTTGTGTTTCTGCTCCATGTGATTGTATCTCAAGGCACATAATAATAACAACTGTTTCTGCATTCCTTCTTTTTTCTTTTTTCTTCTTTCTTCTTTCAAGGTTGTTACAATTAATTACACGTTTCGTAGTCGTTGCTGTTAGAACCCATCGTCACTGTCAGTTAGTACGCCTTTGGACGTCTCTGCGTAGTCTTCCACTTCTTCTCGTGTTCGCGGTTCTCTATCCGCTGGTTGGTCCGTCTTGGCTACAGCCTCGCACGCGTCAACCCATTCACAATACACGTCTATGGGTTCCGAGAGAGCTGCGGATTGTTAGCTCACGCTTTTCAGTTCCTGCAACAATTCCCTACTCACCGTTGATCGAAGCCTGGAATGTTTGCCCGCACACTTTGCAGGTGAGCCCACCAATACCAGTTTTCTTGTCCATGGTACAGGTTACTGAGTTTTCATGGTTGCAGAACAAACAACTGAAGGTCGTGCTAAGCTTCTGCTGGATCCTTTTTTGCGGCTTGGCCGAGGACTTGCGTTTTCCCTGGTAACAAATGTTAGCGTGTGGTCAGTAGCCCCCCAAAGACCAAAATAACTTACCATGGTGGCGAGTAGTAGAAGTTAGAAACAAATACCCTTGGCTAAGCTCGGCTGGCAGCAAAAAGCCTTTTTAAATGTTTTTTAGAAGAAGCTGGCCTACGGAGCGCAAACCCCTGCCCTGATTGGGACTTTTGGGAGGAAAAAGAACAGGAAAATTTTATTATGCGAAAAATTCTAAACATCAAAGATCCAACTGGTGAAATTTTTCACACACCCATCTACATCCACCACCATGACTGAAACCACTCCCCAAGGATTCTCGCTCGACAAGACCGCTGAGGCTGTTGGCGCCCTTGTCCAGTATGTCAAGGACACTGCCTCCAAGGCCTCTGAAAATGGCAACAAAAAGTCCAACCTGCTGGCTGAATACGTTGATGACGAGGAAACCACTCCATTAGAATCTATTGATCTGTTGATATCGACTAAAAAGTACTCGAGAACGGAGAAGAATCTTAAGCCTTGTGTGTTGCCCTTGGCTCATAGCATAAGGCCCAAAAACGATCGTGACGCTATTTCAATTTGTGTGTTCACCAAAGACCCCGAATCTAGCTTTGAAAAGCTATTGGTAGAGGCTACCAAGACCCCCGAAACGTGCTTGGCCGCTTTGAAAGCTGAGGTCTCTGCTAGCGGAAAAGGAGCAGAGGATGCTGTAGACGCAGACGATACAATCTCGTATGCGCAAAAGAAAAGCGGTGTTCCATCGCTGCAGGATTTAGCTGACACCATTCGCATTGACCGGGTTGTTTCCGTTAGCTCTTTGCGCGGAGAGTTCAAGCCATTCCAGGCTCGCCGCAAACTGATTGCCGAGCACGACATGTTTTTTGCACAGGATTCCATTTTTGACATGCTTCCTGGATTGCTCGGCAAGAGTTTCTACAAGTCGAGTAAAGCCACTCCCCAGATCATTAGCATGTCGCGACGGACAAAAGCGCAGCTCGAGGACCAGAAAAGAGTGAAACTTAATCTATTAAATGGAAACAAAGACAAGAAATCGGCAAACGAAACAGACTCTAACCATGAGGCTATCAGCTTGACCAAGACGTTGCAGCAAATCTATGCCGTCTACGTCGGCACGTCGTACATCTTGGCCCCGGGAACCAAGCTGCACATGCGAGTGGGCTCGACTGCTCTTAGCGCTGTAGAAAACGCGCAGAACATTGTTTCTGCCGTGAATGACTTTGTGAAGCAAAAGAAGGCAGTTTCAGGCTGGGCAGGTGTGCGCGGCGTTTATATCAAGACTCCCAGTGGGCCGTCATTGCCTGTGTACATGGACGACACGCCTTACGAGGACGCTGAACAGGATGTTGTTGAGGATGAGGACGAATTGGTGACTAGGAAGCGTGATGCGGATGCGGCCAAGCTACAGGATGAGAAGAAACGCAAGCGCACAGATAGATCGCATATCGAGCAGCTTCTTGAAGAAGTTGTGGATGAGAACGATTTGGTTGAGTTTGTAGAGAAGCGCACGCAGGCTAGAGCTGAGGCCAGAAATGAGGCCAAGAAGGCCAAACTGGCTGCTGTAGCTGCTGCTGCACCTGCTGTCTCTGAGGAGATCGAAGCTGAGGCCAAGGTTGAAAAAACCAAAGAGTCTGAACCTGCAGTTGAGCAGCCAAAGGAAAAAAAAGCCAAGAAAGCTGTTAAGGCCAAAAAATAAACATGTGTATATCTGTAGTACGTACTTGCTAGTGATTTTGATTGTGAAATAGAGAAAGTTTTTAGAACTGCAGAGCAGTGATTGTTTACAATTAATACGGCGAGAACATTGGTTATCTCAAGGGTGTATGGGAATGAAGTTGCCAATGATGCAACTAGGTCTAGAAGTAAAAGTTAGCAAAGACGCTCTCAGAATACTCAAAAACTCACATATTGTATCGATCTCGCTGAATTGTAAACGAGAAGCAGCATGCACGACGCTTTCGTCTGTCCCTCGTCCTCAAATTACAACTTGTCAAAACAGCCTTCTGTCCCGAGTCGAATGCGATATTGCCGTATTTTTCCCAGTAGTTCACCGCTGACTCTTCTGACATGAGCTCATAAATCGCCAGCTTGCCATCTCGCAAGTTTTCAACACTCACCTCCACCAGGCCCGCAAACTCCTTATTACCCCGGTATATCTCACCTGTGCGCCGCCATAGGCATGCAGGTATCGCCATGCTCGTAAACACGCGGTCGTAGTCAAGCAGCATGCGCTCGAATGCCTCTTCAACTAGTACTAAGTCAATGTCCATTAGGCTTTGCGCAATGGCTCGGAATGCTGGCCGGAAAATTGACAGCGGCTTGAGAATCCGTTGCTTAGACGAGTCGTTCATGTAATTGTCCATGTATTTCTGCAGCCGCGCATAACCGCGTGCGTAGTTGAACGGCTGTAGCAGACCTGCCTCAACTTTGGCTCGGATGACCTGTTTCAGGCGCTCTTCAGGCGACACGTCCACAGAAGGGTCGGCAGCCGTCAAAAAAAACTTGTCACGCGCGGAGTCACTCACAACAGGTTCAACCCGTCCACCATTTTCCAGGATGTGTTGAGTTCCGTCAAATCCGCCATTACTGGTCGGGATTTCGCCATGCTTAGCGAGCTCCGTGCCCGATGACTTCCGGGACAGCCCTGGCGACACATTTGCCGACAACGGGCCTGCAGAAGACAAGCCTGATGCTAGTCCATGGCTAAGCAGCATATCTGGAGTAGCGTTTGGGTCTTCAATCATGGTAAGGAAGTCGCCTAGCGAAGCGAACTCACTATTGGCGTGTTCTGAAAAGAACAACCCATGGTTGAACTCCGACGTTTGTGAAAGTATGCTCTGGTTTCCTAGCGAGCTCCAGTCATTGAAAGGTGAGCGATGATGCCCGCCTTGAAGTGCGCTGATGTTATCTTCGTCGGTTTTGTTGGTGGGTTTGCTTGCCAAGTTATTTGTGTTTTGTGGGGGCTGCATAGGCGGCTGCTTTTCATGTTCGTGCTCCTGCTTGCTATTATCCACGAGTTCCTGGAACACCAACGACGAGGAGCCTGGCCCGTACATTCCTGGCTGTGATTGCGACGTGAGTACCATTGCAGTTGGTTGGTGTGCAGAAGCAGGAGTGGGTTCCAGCGGAGATGAAGACGAGTTAGAGCCCCAACTGCCCTCTTCGGATTTAACAGGAACTTTGTTGGCGCCTGGAGTCTTTTTTTTCGGTTCGTCACGACAGAGATGGCCGATATTTCGTCGAATGCACCGGCTGCAAGGTCTACCTTCGTCGCACGTCATGTGCGATCTTCTACAGTAGACACACGCGTGGTCAACTTTGCGGCGTCGCGGCCGTTTGGCCTGAGCATCCGCAACAGTGGCATTGCTGCCCGGATCTTTTTGGTTCCCCTGGTCTCCTTGATTTACTGGCGGTTCCTCGTAAACGCTGAGCCCAGGCCCCTCATCTGCTGTTGGCGAGGCCGAGTCGGTTTCTCGAGGTGACTTGTTGGGCTCGCCCAGTTTTAGTGCTCGGTCAGTAAGCCCACCGCGAACGTCAGCCGCGGGTCTGTCATTGGTTGGAATGTCGCTGGCTGCCGCTGATTCACGCGGGTCTAATGCATTGCTCATCAGGTCGGTGTGTCTAGCTTTAGTGTATTTGTGGTCGTGTACTGAAGTGTCCTGAAGAATGGTTTACAGCTAAACCTATCTGAATTTTTCGTAAATAGTTCGTTAGCCAATTAGAAGAAGCTGAAATTATAGAATAAGTAGCGCCAAAAGTATTGAAGACTTCATGAAGTGAAGTTGGCGTCAAAAGGTGAAAAATTGGAGAATTTGGAGAATCTGGAGAAGCAAAAGGGTGGGGAAGGCCATGGAACGTGACCAATTGCTGAAAAGTGCGAATATGTTCAGGAAAGCTAGTCAGAAGAACGAGATGGTAATAACTCAGCGCTTGACGCTAAAATGACTTCTGAAGTTGAACCTGAGAAAGAACGAGTGAGGTATTGAAGTTCTGGGGTCCAAGTGCTGAGGCTGTTGTTCAAAAGGTCGTAGTCGAGTCACTGAGAAGGCAGCTTCCGGGCGTGAAAAGCATAAAAAACTGAATAATATATTAGGTAATGTTTAGCTAATAGCTAAATAGACGGTCAGGACATTTCTTCTCTCAGCAAAGGCTTTAGCTCCCTAAGCTTAAACCACCAACATGCCCGTCTCATTAAAGCTCGTGAGCTTCCTGGCAAAGCCAAGGCCTCTACGGTCTTTGAAATCTACCGCGCTTTTTAGATCATGCATTTCTGTGTCTTTTGGTACCCCTAAATACACTCGCAGCTTGCATTACACTCGGCTCACTCGTGCCTCTGAGCAAGCACTCCCTAAGAGACCTTCCCCACCAAAGCTGACCAAGGAGCAGTACCACCAGCTCGTTGACCAGGTCCGGTATGAGCGGCAACGCAAAGGATCACAGACTACCTGGTATTATTCTGCGAGCGTTGTCGTTGCATTTTTGACGCTAGCTTACGCTGCTGTTCCGTTTTATCGCATCGTCTGCCAAAACTCCATGTTTACCGGAGCTTCGTCTGTAGACAGCTCAAAATACACGCCAGATAGACTGGTTGCCGTGGATTATCACAAGCGAATCCGTGTTTCTTTCAGTTCAAATACATCCACTTCCATGCCTTGGAAGTTCACTCCCCAGCAGCGAGAAGTTAGGATTTTGCCTGGCGAGACTGCACTAGCGTTCTACAAGGCAAAGAACCCATCTGACCATGATATAATTGGTATGGCCACATATAGCGTGGTACCGGAAAAAGCTGCTGCGTATTTCAGCAAAATCCAGTGTTTTTGTTTTGAGGAGCAGCGACTGGCAGCTGGCGAAGAAGTCGATATGCCTGTTTTTTTCTTCATTGATCCGGACTTTGTGAACGATCCTCAGATGCGCAACGTTGACGATATTATTCTCAACTACACATTTTTCAAGGCTAGGTATGACGATAACGGCGTGCTTGTACCTGTTACTGGCGCCGATGCCATTGATTTCCAGCTTCTCCAGGCGCCTGTCAAGAGCATCCCTGCTATCGATTAGTATATAGCCTTGATGTTTTGTATATAGACAGTTGCAGAGTTTTGTTTTCAAATGGCCGACTGTGCATCTTCCCTTTGACCTAGTACTAGCCAAGTTCTAGCTTAGTTTTAATATGAAAAATGATAGGTGATCCAGTAGATTTAAATAACGTACTAGTTCCCAGCGCATAGATTGATAAATACTTCATTGTGCTGGCTAATTGTGAATACTACACCAACTGTAATAGATATTTATACTTTGAGAAGAGGAACAGTTCACTTTCTTATCTGATACAGACCGATTTAGCTTACTCCTTGTGTTCAAGTGTGTCGTTGGTGTCGGAATACAGCCATGAGAGAATATGTAGACACAAAAAAAAAAGGTTTGTTCTAAACTAATAGTAAACACAAGTTCTATCCAGATCAGCATTAACATTCAGTGAAGACGTCTGCTTTCTTTCTTCACGGATTGCTTGTTCCAAAGGTCTTATTACCGTAAGAAGAACCTCGAACCACTTTGGAAAATTCCCCCTACAAAGTGAACAAGTCCAGTCAACAGCGCTCGCGTTATTAAAACTTCATCCAATGATTCAAGCACGTCGCAAAAAGAGCCCCTACATTTAGAAAGTTTGAAAATGCTGTTAGAGATCTGCGTTCTCTTAAGTAGAGGTCTTTTTGAATGAATGAATAGATTGAAATCACAGCCATGAAAGATCATATACATAATAATAATAACACATTAGCTCATTGTCCTGGCTAATTATAGAGGCCACCCTGTCGGTAGCAACTATTAGACGCGTATAGAAGAAGACATGGTTCTTTGCTTGTCTGATACAGACTTGGTTTCTGGGCGAAGTACGGTTCTGAATTGGACCAGTTTACTCAGAATGGGTTTGTCCAGCGTTTTCATCAGGGAAGTTAGAGGATTTCTTACAGACTTACCGTACAGTTCATTACCTGTAATGGTCCTATAGTAGCTTCCACTTGTTTCCTGCCTAAACTTCAGGCTCCAATTTTCACGTTCAAATTCCTTGACGCTCCTTTCTGAAGTGAATGTAGCCAAGTTTGTCGCTCAGATCGATTTTTGTTGACCGAGTTTCCGCCCACAGGCAACAATCGCGAACCATACTGCTCATGCTTGTAGCATTTTTCTTCAAATCTCCACTTTTGTGGATGGTAATGTCGTCAAAAAAAAAAAAATGAATGAATGAATGAATAGATTGAAATCACAGTTATGAAAGATTATGTAGAAACAAAAATGGTAAAAGTAAAATATAAACACAAAGTAAATAAGATCTTCCCAGGTCTGTATCAAATACAGTCAAGACGTCTTCTTTCTTCCTTCATGGATGGCTTGAGCCAAAAGTCGTTTTACCGTAAGTCAAAACCCGAATCACTCTTGAGAATTCCCCCTCCGAACCAGACAAGTCCAGTCAAAAGCGCCCGCGTTAAAAAAACCTATCCAAAGGTGCAAAAAAGCCGCGAAAAGAAATGTTTCATTTTGAACGTTTAGAAAT
>JAJMAH010000117.1:0-67429 GCA_030564925.1 Geotrichum aggregatum | reverse complement strand
AGTCTTGGGTACCAGATTGGAGAGCCATACTCGATGATAGGCCGTGCACAAGCTGTGTACAATTGTTTCATCGTCTGACCTGTGATCCCCTTAGTAGTACTTCCTAGCCTCCCAATATTTCCTACAGCTTTTTGGAATTTTAGCAAGGTTGATTCAAAGTGTTTTCTGAAGTTGAAGTCGGCGTCGAAAGTGATGCCCAGTAATTTGAGCGTCTTATCCGGAATTTCAGTCTTCTTGTCCGGAATTTAGCGACTCGAGTCTCGTTTTGTTTCTCTTGTGAAAAACATGGAGAAGACCTAGCTTTGTCCCATAGTCAAACTCTGTGTGCTTTAGCACCGCCCAGTCGTTACATGCTTGTAGGATTTTGTTTATTCGCCTTTTGTTGGAGTTCGGCGCTCTTCCTTTAACGTAGATGGTTATGTCGTCGATAAACCCTAGTACTTTGGCTTCTGCGTCAGCTTCCCTGATTTTGTTGTATAAGGAAGTTGTGTAGATTAGAAACAGCAGTGGTGATATTGGTGAGCCTTGGGGAACACCTGTACTAATTTTCCTCATCTCGTTTGTCTTCCCGCTTATTGATAGGCGCATCTACGCTTTGTAAGAAAGAAATAGACCCAGTTCCGCAAAGCTGAGGGCAGCTCCATTTCTTCCATTGCGACCAGCAGGGTATCGCGGTGAACGTTGTCGAAGGCTCCTTTGATATCGATTGCTAGTATTGTGGTAATGAATTTCTCAGCACGATTGTTCTCAATGTCGTAGGACTACTTGGTTAGGGCATCAGTAGCTGAATAGCCATGTCTTTCTCCGAATTGCTCTGCCGGAAGCATGGGTTCAACCAATGCTGAAATTCTCCTCTAAACAATCTTTTCCAGAAGCTTGCCCAGTGTGTTCAGCAGCGTGATAGGTCGGTACGATCTGGCCTTCCAGCAAAGGTGAAATTGGTGAGCCTTGAGGAACCCCTGTTTCGACTTTGCGTTCTTAACCTTGAGTTCCGTCAAGAATCATAGTTGCTGTGCGCTTCAGTACGAAGTGATGGGTCCAACTTTGAGCAGCTTTCAGTAATCCTAAGCTGTTCATCGTATCAATTAGGGTGTTCCCATTGTCGAAAGCGCCTTGGATGTCTATCATCATTGCTGTGGTACCCTCTTTCGCCGTTTTTGCATGGTGAGTGAGGTCTAATACAGCGTCTGTGGCACAGTATCCCTTTCTTCCTCCATATTGCTCTGGTGGTAGAACGTCTCTGGTCAGATACGCGAGTCTCTGTTGCACAATCTTTTCAAGCACCTTTGATTGTGTTTTCAAGAGTGTAATAGGTCGGTATGCTTTTGGCTGTGAGTAGTCTTTCTTGCCTGGCTTCTCGAGGACCACTGTGCCAGTTTTCCATGAGACGGGGTGGTAGCCAAGATTTACACACGCTCTCATAAGCTGGAAAAAGCGATGTCTAAATTCTTTGTTCTCCCATGCCATCTTGAGTGCTCTGCCCGTTATTTGATCCGGGCCCGGTGCCTTATTGTCTGGTAGGCTCCTAACGGCTTCAGATACTTTGTCCATGGTTAAGTCAGGCCACTTTGGGTCTGGCTCTATATCAAGAGGTTCGGCTTCTTCCTATTCGACTTTGGGTAGCAGATTCTTCCAGAGGTGGTCTCTCTTTTCATCTGTTGTTTTTGTGTAGCTACCATCATCTTTCAGTAGATGCGAAAGCCGCGAAAAGTACAATATTCAATTTTTGCAACTATTATAAATAGTGGCATCTGATAATATACTAAACTTCAATTAACAAATGTTGGTTCGATGGTCTAGTTGGTTATGGCATCTGCTTAACACGCAGAACGTCCCCAGTTCGATCCTGGGTCGAATCACTAATTTTTAGTGTATCAAATACACAAGACCAGCAAAAGATTTTGAATGCTACGAAGTATCTTTTGATTGAACTGGCTTCTCTACGGAGATTTGCAATCAATTTTGCGTTTTCAATTCATTTTGTACGTCAATCTCGCGCTGTTCAGCCTATAACATGGAGTTGATTTTCAGTTTCGTAGTATTTTCATTTGATTATGTTTTTACGTGAAAAGTACTTAGTGCTTAGTTAACTAGTCTAAACATGAGAAATCTCAGCTTGCATGAACTTTGGCTTAGGCGGCAGTAACTTGAACGACGGCGAAACAGGCGAGTTGAATGTGTGAGATGTTCCACGAGATTCGTAGTCTTCATCCTCTTCATCATCTTCTTCTTCGTCTTCTTCATCATCATCAAAATGGTTGTCGTCATCGTCGCTATGGGTTTCAAGGTCCAACAGAACTGGAAAGTCAATTCCTGACTCTCTTAGTTTCTTGATTTTCCTCTCACGCTTCTCAAGCTTTTCTTGCCATTCCTCTTCCTCTACCGATCGAGGCCCTCCTAGCTGAGTTACCACGTTATCAACAACGTCAGTCCATTCTCTCATTCCACCCATTCCAATATCACCTCCTACTAGAACTTTCTCAATAGGCTTCAATACAGTCACGTATGAAAAGCATTCTTGCAATACTGCCAAGTGCCGCTTGGTTATTGGGTTCATATACATGTGAGTGTTCATGGTAGGAGCTACTATGACGGGCGTGACGGGACCACATGCTCTAAATACAGAAGTGACCAATGAATCGCAAATACCATTAGCCATCTTAGCCAATGTATTGGCTGACAACGGTGCAATCAGCACAATATCTGCCCATCGCCGTAACTGCACGTGGAGAACTGTTTCCGTGGCATCTTTGCGGGAAGCCCATTCATCTGAATCATGCCAAACTCTGGTCTCACTGGGTAGCCTCACCCCTTTCAAAAATTGATCCGCTGTATTGGAAACTATTAGCTGAACAACTGCATTGTTGCCGTAGATGCTGTGTAGTTTACTTATAATTAAGGGAACCTTTATTGTGGCTAGGGACCCGGTTGCAGCAACCAAGATGTGAAGCTTTCTTTCATCCGACTCTTCAGCTGACTCGCTGCTAGGTAAAGAATCTTGAAAGCAGTTGTCCCCCACTGGATCTTTTGGTAAAAATGAGTCGAGCAGAACCTTGGGACTACCAATTGGGCTTTGATAAGACTGCCTTTTTTTCTCAATCATGCTCTTCATGGTTCGCTCCCTGAAGAAATGGCTATTTTGCGCTAATTCGTTGCTTAGCGTGTCAGAAGTAGGAGGAGAGGGACTGTTCTGGCCAGACACGTTTCTGTAAAAGTATCCTAAGCCGCTCATACGGCGGGGATGGCTGTTTGGAGAAAAAGGACTGCCCTGAGGACTAGATGAGGGATTGAAGCTAAGCTGAGAAAGCTTCAAGTTCATTGATAGGGGCCGTCGCTCAACATTGTGAGCTGGTTCATTGAACGACACAACGCTATGCCTTCTCGTCGAGGTACCTTCCATGTCGTCAGCACCTAATAATGTACGAGATTTGGATTGATCTGGTGGTGAATTAAGATCATCAGGAGGAAATGATGGGTCAACAGGTTTTCCCAAAATGCTTCTTCGTTTATCTGAGTTCGAGGTTGGAATGGAAATACCCGAGGAATCAATATTGGCGCTCAATGCCGGTTGAGAATGAACAGCAGGAGGGACAGGAACACTCATGGCTTTTTCAATTCACTTGAACGTTATGAAGACAACAGTAAGAAGTGAAGTATAGGAGAGAAGGATGATGTTACCATTCAGACGATCGTTGAGCTAATACTTATTTTGCGGGAGGCCTAAATCTAAGGTCAAATGAAAGTTAGATTATGTCGACTGGAAAAGAACCAATTTCAACCACTTTCAAATTCATGCGGGCCCAATGGCTTGTGAAGGATTGAGGCTCGGGACAAATTTCCGTAGTCTTAGCAGAAAATTGGTAGGTTAGTTATGATAAGCTTGTTGTAGTCATTAGCTGTTATCGCTAAGTTTTGCATTTTACATTTTGTACATCATCGAGACAGATTAAAGGTCCTAATCATAATGTCGGCGCCGACAAAGGTTTCTTGATTGAAAGCTGGATCACAAAATCGATTTTAAATGTCATTTTGAAAAAAGTTTCTCCCTCCAAAGCAAGAAATCGTTGACATGGAAGCACTACTTCGACTAAAACAAACACAACTAAAGCAATTGAGTGTACTTTTAGGAACATGTATGCCCAATCATCACGCTTAGAAGTGTTCTAATATTTAAATGACAGCTCCGCTTGGAACAAAGCCACAACTTGCGAGCTCTCTGCTTGTTGCGGCCAAAGAATGCCCTAAAAAGCTTCCCTCTTCCGTACTATCAGTAGATATGGGAGTACGGAATTTGTCTATATGCCACTTAGATTATGGAGTTTCTTCTCAAATCGTCAGTGTGTCGGACTGGATGCGACTGGATATTGAGCGCGACTTTCGGCCCCCTGAATGGCCTGCTTCTGCGTCGTCCTTTGATCCAGATCGTTTGACTCAGATAGCATATGGCCTCGTACAGTCAAAATTCTTACATCCCAATACAAAGACTTTACCTGATGCCATTTTGATTGAGCGCCAACGATTCCGGTCTTCATCTTCTACCTCTATATTGGAATGGACCATACGAGTGAACATGTTGGAGAATATGCTTCATGCTATTTTATATGCAGTCTCGCGCCAACACAAAAACAGCAACTCGTGTGTGTACAGCATTAATCCGAAGCGTGTAATCTCATATTGGAAGCAAGAGGTCGACAGTGAACGGCTCAAGATGCTCGACAACAACAATCTTAAAGCAAATGGCACATACAAAGAGACAAAAAAACTCAAGACAAACATGGCCTCATCGTTGCTCCTGTCTTCGTCTGTACAGTTTAATGAGGAGTCTTCGTTAACCCGAGATCAAGTTTTGAGTGGCAAGGGCAAGAATGATGATTTAGCGGATTCGTTTCTACAAGGCCAAGCCTGGATCCAGTGGCAGCAGAACAGGGGAACTTTGCAGAGTCTCCTGGCCTCAAGCGAGCCCACCTCAAACCTTCCCAAAGCCATTCTTGACATCTTTTGTGTTTCGTAGCCGTTGAGAGTTGTTTGGCCTACCCGGAATATTACATAACCCTAAGCCATCTCAACCGACGGGCCAATAGAAAGAGACTTCATAAATTTTGTACAGGCTTCGAACCTGAGCATAATCGACGTCAAACTATAAGCAACAATGGGCGCACAACAATCTAAAGAGCCTACGATCTTTCTACCGGCTACTCCGACAGAGTTCTCTGCCGCCCTAGTGAATACGTTGGACACTTCGCGCGAGGTAATGCCACCCTCAAAGTCTACCAGCCTGAGCGCTAACATATACATGCCCGTAGTCTGATTACACCCGAGCTCAATACTCAGAAAAGTTCATTCAAGATCGTGTCACTGAAGAGCTGAGAAAGGCAGAGAAGGATAGCACCAATGATTTGAGAGACGCCATTGGCAAGCTTGCCAGTTCAAATGATAGCAATAGCGGCGACACTAAGAGTGATTCTCAAAGTGACACTAAAAAAGACAAACTCCATGCTTTTACGGTTCGAAAAAAGCTAGAGGAAATACAAAGTAGGCTCGCAGGCCGAGCCAAGCATGGCGAGCTCGACGCTGAAACCAAGAGAGCTAGAGAAAGTGTCATAGAATGTCTTACGGTGAATTCTGATAAGCCCCTGAGATGCTGGGAAGAGGTTGAAAGCTTCAAAGCTCGCGTAAAGGCAACTGAAGCAGCGTCTTCATAAAAGAGCACATTTCTAAATCTCTTCCATGAATGGCGTGAGTGTTCCCTTTTTCAAGCTAGATATGCCTGTTCTTATAAGCCCCGTAGACAGTAGAAACAGACTGATATAGAAAATAAAGATATCCCATTTTGTCCCAGACTCCCAGTGCGCATGCACCTCCCCAACGATTGCAACTGATTCAACTTCGAATTCTTCTATCAACTTCTCCACAACTTTTTCAAGAATCGGCACCATAGCTATAGGCTCCAAGCTCAGAAAAATCGGAAATAAATCTTCGAGTCGAGTGTATTAGTCACTAATTCACGCACTTTCCTGCTGTGATCAATCTTTCGTAGTTTTTTTACTTTTCAGTTCAACAGCAAAGCCTCGTTTGCCTTTGTGACCTCTTGACTAGACTGGCCTTGACGCTTCACGTCCTTTTGCTGTGAGTTTGTCGCTTTTTGGGCCTCTTTATTTTATAGATCTAACAACACTAGAGTATAAGGTTGTTTTGCAGTAGACTGTTTTCAACGGCGACATCGATGAACGCCAACCACCATCTTGATTGTCAAACCGTTAGAATTTAAGCACCGTGATGGTCAACAATATTGCTGCTGGGGAAATTCCAGACAAGCTAAGCTCTCCGCTGAGATCTGACGATGTTGAAATAACTGTCACCTCTGACGAAACCTCGGCTTCATCGTCTCTCGCCCTGATAGCACCTAATTTCGAGACAATCTCGGCAAAGCCCTCTGCCATCAACGGAGGTCCAAAAAGTAGCACAGAATCGCCAGTTGAAAACAGCTCTCCTCAAGTCTCAGGGCACTGGAGCCAAGGTATGGATAATTCTCAACAAGCCATCCTGTCTGAAGAAGCACTATTACTCCATACGCGCGATTTGTTCTCTCTCTCACCATCGTTTTTCAGTAAACACGACCCCTCCTTCAATTTTTTTGCGCAAACAGAAAGCGTTTCTCCTGAAAACATTCAAGCTGAACAAGGTACAATCTCCGCACCACTGCAGCATTCAAATGATGCTTCTGTGGAGCAGGGAATTGATACGGTACTGCCGCACTCAGTACCATCATCTACGAATTACATGAGCGTATACGGTAATCATTTTATGGAACCTTCTGGTGTAGAAGCTCAGAATGTCTCTTTTGACAAGCGAAACTCAATGGCCGAATCTAGCGATGACCCGAATGAGGTAGGTGAAACAAAGCGACCGCGATCTCCCACCATCTTAGAAGCTGCTGCCATGGCTGCCGACATTCTGGCTGCTGAAAATGACCCAAACAACCTGAACACCAGCAAGAAACAACGTCCGTGTGACTCTTGCCGGCGACGCAAGGCCCGGTGTATCATGCTGCCGTCTGATACCGGACGCTGTCTACATTGCGAAGTCAAGAAACAGCCTTGCACGTTTCTTGAAGCACCAATTCGACGAAACCGCAGCAAAAAAGCGTCCCTCAACACGGCTCCTTCTACAAAACAAGAACCTTCATCAACTGACAATGTGCTTTTTGACGCCGAATCATCTCTAATAGAAGCTGAAGGAGGAGGTCCGAGAAGTGTTGCCACGGCCGAACCCAAAACTGCCCCTCCTAGGTTGAAATACGAAGACTATGCGTCTTTAGGTGGCCATGCTCTGCTTAAAAAGGCTCTTAGCCTGCAGTATCCGCGCTCCTCCTACTTCATTGGCCCAACTTCAGTGTTTGATACGCGACTTCTAGAGGCTACGCCTCTTGACAATCAAGGCCGAGCTTTGTTGGCTGGAGATATTGAGCTACGGAAAGTTTCAAATGATGTCATGTTTTCACTCAAAAATGACTACTCTGAAGCTCTGTACGAAAGGTCTATCAAAAATGTAGATGCCGTTGAACAACTAGTTGCTCCTCATGGTCAGACCCTTATCGATCTTTATTTTCGCACTATTCACCCGTGCTTTCCAATTCTACACAAAAAGGTATTTCTCGAAAAGTACAAGAGAACTCACCGTGAGTTCATGGCTCCTCTTCTCGCAGCTGTTTACATTTTAGCGCTGAACTGGTGGAACTATGATCCCGCTCTTTCAGCCCTTCCCAAGCCAGATGTTGATGCCCTGTTTACTCTAGGCATTCACACTTTTTCTGACGCTCTGGATCGTCCAAAGCTTTCTAGTGTTCAGGCAGGTCTGCTTTTGCTGCAGTGCCAGCCCAACCATAACCGGAGCTGGATGTTGTGCTCACAAGTAGTGGCCGTAACGGAAGAACTGGGAATCGGCCTTGATAGTGGCAAATGGAGGCTACCGCAGTGGGAAAGGGGATTGCGCAGACGGCTTGCATGGGCTGTGTGGCTTCAGGACAAGTGGCTGTCACTTTCGGAGGCGCGCCCTTCCCATATAGATAGGCTGCGAACGTGGCACATCAAACATGTCAAAGCTGAGGACTTTCCTGAACGTCATGAAAGTGATCAAGAAGGATCAGCTGAAGTTGAGTCCGGTAGACTATTGTTCATGGAGTTCATTAAACTCACCGAAATTATCGAAGACATGACCGACAACTTGTTCACAGTTCGGAGCGTGAGGTTGCTGGTTCAAACAGAAAAGATCTTAGAAGAAATTAAACCCTTACAAATACGTCTGAGAGCCTGGTATCACAACTTGCCTCCACAACTAAGCATGTCCGTTTCACGACCCCGGAAGCTTTCTTCAAATGGATATCTTCATTTAGCTTACTTCGCAACAGAAATTACACTACACCGCAGAATTATCAGATCCCTCAACCCTAAATCACCGCCAATGCTGCTCAAGATATGTAGGGAGGCTGCTAAACAACGTCTGATAGCTGCTATGGACTTTGTGCGAAACTTGCGACCGGAGAATTTACAAGCATTCTGGTACTCATCCTCGGCATCCAATTTTGCACTAATTGGCTCTTTTGCTGCACTTCTTCACGTCACTGCCGAAGCTCCAGAAGAGGCTGAATTTTACAAATCCAAGCTGCGTGACTATAGATGGGTTCTTAGGGTATCTGCAAGCGGTTTTGAGCCTATGGCTGGTGCAATGAGACTTTTGGATATTGCTCTTTGTCGTGTGCCGCAACTGCTGGACGATCTGCCTTATACCAATGACGCCAGAGACGGTGCAGACACGCGGAATCCTACCGAGGATCTAGCGGATATACCAGATCAACGCACTGAATCTGTGAAAGCTCCAGTTATTGACCATGACGAAGAGGGAGATGGTGAGGAGGATTTTTCGAATGAGACGCCGCGCTACGCGTATGTTGGCGAAGACGTTCACATAGAACGGGATCTGCTATCAGCCAGTGAGCCGCTAGTGACTGAGTCCGCGGTCAATATTGAAGATCGTGCTGACCCTGCTACTCGTCTTAAGCGAGAAAGCGAATCACCAGGAAATAGCCTAAAGAAACAAAAGGTCAATCATGATGATGCTATATAAATATTTATTGTATATACAGGGTGTACTCATTACAAAAACTTTGAGGAGCGAGTAACGGGGTTCGAGGGGGTAGATTTGTCGTCGTGTGGGAGGACTTCTTGTTCAGTATTTGGCAACGGGGTCGCAGCGAGTTGACTAGCATCTGGTGTGATATCCGCGTTCTTTGGATCTGTGATCATCCACTCGGTCTCCGCTTGTTCAATCTCTTTCATGATCTCTTCAAGAGTTTTGTCCGCATCGCTTGAGTTCAACGCAGCAATTTCGTGTTGCACGTCCAGTATCTCGCCATCTTTCAATCGTTGAATAAGTACTTTTAGCGCCTTCTTTTTCGTTTCGCCAGTACGCTTAAGGGCCTCGTATTCCTGCTGAGATGCCGCAACCTTGATCAAAGCTGATGATATCAAGCTTACTAGAATTAGTAATGGAATCATGGGATTCCTGACCTTGGTTCGGAAAGTACTCTTCTTGAATGGTGCGGCAGCGGCTTCTGAAGACATGATCGGTGGCTTCGGGTCACCTTGAAGAATCCGGAAGTTTTGTGACGTTGAGAAGCGTTGCAGGTGGCTCCGCTGCAGACAAAAGCTCTGTGGACAACCAAGTAGCGAGCTTCGTCTGTAACCTTCGCGTAAAGCCCAAGCAGATCTGGGTAATCTCAGCATTGTATATTGCGTGTTGTGGCGTGGGTGATGGTAATTGTTTCACCAAGTTGGTGCTAAAATATTTTACTGTTCAGTTTTCTTCAGTGACCTGTCCGAAACTCTTTTCATTACACCAGCATGAACACCACGCTGCTCGACAGAACTGACGGTACATAGACTCTCGGGCAACACACTACACCTTCTCAATGGCAAGGTTTACAGTACCGCCCCTTACAAGGGCGCTTCTCTTGCTTCTCATAGTGCTATCGTCGGTCGTCGCGATATTACGATACTACACTTACATTCTTCTTATGGCAGAGGCCACACGGAAGGAAATGGAGCAAGCAGCGGCAGCTTCTGTAGCTTCTGAGAAGGGCTTACTAGCAGACCCCAAGCAAACCTTTCAGGTTCCTCTGCCCAGCGACTTTTTTGTGCCCTATCTTACAATAGTTCCAGGACTCTCCACCGTCTACCCTTGGGTCCTCTTTACCTCGTCGTTTGTGGAGAGCAATATTCTGTCATTTCTATTCACTGGATCGGTACTGCTCTATTCTGGGCGATACTGCGAACACGTATGGGGCATGGCAGAGCTCGCGCGGTTTGTAGGCTTGCAGACCATAATTCCAAACATAGTTTCGGTAATCGTCTACTTGTTGGCGTTTTCTTCGTCACACGGAATTAACTCCAAGACAGGTGACTCCAAACCTCTAGAGACCATATCAGGAGCATTGGCCCTTGTAGCAGGATTTTTTGTTGCCTTCAAACAAATGGTTCCGGAGCATACAGTTATCTTGTTTCGAGGGACCCTCAAAATGAGAGTTGCAAGGCTACCAGCAATCTTTTTAGCCTTCTACACTCTGGTTGGTATCCTTCTTCGCTCGGAGATCCGTCTCGTCCAAGCATGGACAGGATTTTTTGTCAGTTGGACATATCTAAGATTTTTCCGAGTGTCCTACGTTGACCCCCCGCTTCCTTTTTCTTCTCCGTCTACCATTAGTCCTGCCAAGGCCGCCGCCATTGGCGGAAGTCCTTCCACAGGCAGCCCCTCATCAAGCCACAGCAACAGCTCGAGCAATCTAGCATTTAGCCTCCACTCGGCAAATAGTCCAGGCATTGGCGCTCAAGCTGGAATCAAAGTTAGGGGCGATCTAAGCGACTCTTTTGCACTGGCTCAATTCTTTCCTGAACCTTTGGCTACTGCAGTGGCTATTGTCTCCGAGTATGTTTTCAATATCTTAGTGGCTTTTCGCATCTGTTCACCATTTGATCCAATTGAAGTCGACGCAAGTAACCTGCGTGCTGCCAGCAGGGCCGCTGGAGGTAGTTATGTTATGAGCAATAGCAACTACCACAATATGAGACTGTTTGGTGGCAGTTCACTAGGCGGTTCATCCAGTAACGCTTTTATGCCTCAACGCGGGTCGGCTAGAGCTGAAGCAGAGCGCCGGCGAGCTCTAGCGCTGCGGGCGCTCGGTTCTCAGCTCAACCGAAATGCCACAAGACAGCATCAGGACCCTTCAGAAACATCACCTTCTTTGGGAGAAAGTGTCCCGGCGCCAGATTTGAAGCTCCCCAACCGAGCTGTTCTACCACCAGCCCGAGTAAACTGACTTTCCATACAACGTTCGTGATGACCACTCTAATGATATCCATCCTAGCTCCTCGTAATAGCTTTACTTAACTTATAAATTATTAGTATTCCATGTAGCAGCAAATCATAAAGGACATGATTCTACAATCTTATACTATCAGTGCTGCTATTTCTGCTAAAATCACCTACTACAGTTCCCACACTTCATACGCAAAATAATCCGAACAGAACAAGGATCCGGCTCACGCGGGCTGCACATTGCGAACAGTATCATTCAGTTTGAAATCCCTTGCTGCTGCAATGTCTTTCAAGCTTCTCTACTTCGGTCCGTTACGCGATTTGACAGGGCGGCCAGAAGAGCAAGTGAAAATTTCCCGCGTTCTGAGACTAGTACACACGCGTGCCAATACAACCACATTTTCAGTGTCCCCTGGCGACGGCGCTACAGATAAGGTTGACCTTAGTGTACATGAGCTTTTCCAGTACATCGGCACCAAGTACGGTGAAAGCTCGTCGGCCTTACTCAAATCTTGCGCAGTGGCGGTTAACATGGACTATCTCGACGACACCGTGCAAAGCGACACGACCTCCAGGCCCATCAAAGCAGGAGACGAAATAGCCGTAATCCCGCCTGTGTCTTCAGGATGAACTATGTTTTGAATGCTATACTGTATTCGCAGCAATCTTGCCTTGCTGGCAGTTAGTTAATTGCATTTTTTTAGACTTTTTTCCATAATGTGCGCGCGGTGGAAATGGCAGCTCCAAAAATAAATGGTCAACTCTTTTTTCTTCTTCTTCCCTCTTTCTTTTCAACTATTGTACTCATTTGACAGTAACTCTATCGTTCTTTTATTTATTCTAAGCCTTAGGTTGTGATAATCCTTTGAAGCACAATGGTGGTAAGTAGCGCAGGCTTGACTTTTCTCTCTGATCTAACATACACATTTGGTGTTCAAAGGCCCCAAACGCATCCCGCAACTCTTCCACCCTTGGCTCCATAGCACGAGCTGCTGCTAGTATGCCAGCCAGTGTGTCACACGACTCTGCAATGTCCACTACCATTCCTCCTAGGTCTGGTACTTATCCAAGCGCCTCTGCGATTTCCTCCTCTACTTCACTTAACAACCAATCTGCCTCGAACTCTTCCTACGATCAAAGTATCGGCAATAGCAGAAACAATAGCAAGTCTCCATCTCCATCTAACTCTGACGGAGAGTCTCCAATTGGTCCTCTTATCCAATCTCCCACACAGGCAAATCCCCGGTTGAGCCTTTCTGGAAGAGTCATTAATGTGCTTTCTAATCTTCCGCACGCAATTGTACACAACGGAGATCAGCAATTTGATATCCGGCACAGACGTGGTAATTCTGCACTTTACTCTGCATTGAGCTTCATCAAGCAACAGACAGAGTGGGAAAGCGTTATTGTGGCCTGGACAGGAGAGATTGAGACAACTTCCGATCCAATAGACAACATACCACAAGAAGATGTAGAAGACCTGACGCCAGAGAAAATAACACAGCTAGAGGGAGAGCTTCAAGAAAAATCCGCCGAGTACGGGGAAGTTCATCCTGTCTGGCTGCTAGGAAAAAATCAATCGAAATGGCGTGCGTATGCGGAGTCGATTATTTGGCCTATAATGCACTACATTCAAGGCGAGCCAACTGATGGCCGGGAAGAAAAGAAGTGGTGGTGCGACTACGTTACATTGAACGAAGCGTATGCTCAAAAAATTATTTCCGTTTACAAGCCCGGCGACATTATATGGATACACGACTATTACTTGTTCCTGCTGCCTCAAATTCTCCGTATGAAGCTTCCCAATGCTTATATTGGGGTGTTTCTTCACTCACCATTCCCTTCATCAGAGTATTTCCGGTGCCTGCCAAAGCGAAAAGAGCTGCTGGAGGGTTTATTGGGCGCCAACCTCGTAGCTACCCAGTCTTATGCTTTTTCACGCCATTTTATTTCGTCTTGCGCCCGCTTACTAGGTGTCGAGACTGCACCAAACTATATCAGCGCCTATGGAATGCATGTCACTGTCGACACTATACCAATAGGCATTGACACTGTCGCCGTCGAAAGAGACGCCTTTCAGGAGCTTGTGAATGATAAAGTCAAGGCTCTTCGTTTGCTTTATCCAGAGAAGAAGATCATCATTGGCCGAGACCGCTTAGATTCAGTCCGAGGAGTTGTACAGAAACTGTATGCGTTCGAAATGTTTCTCAACTTGTACCCAGAATGGGTTGAAAAGGTTGTACTTATCCAAGTGACGTCACCAGCATATGCCAATACGGCCAAAACAGAGAAGAAGATCTCTGAAATGGTCGCTCACATCAATGGCACTTATGGTGGACTTCACTTTGCGCCAGTGCAGCATTTCCCTGGCCACATAGCTCGGGATGAATACTTTGCTTTGTTGCGCGTGGCTGACCTAGGGCTTATCACTTCTGTTCGCGATGGCATGAATACCACCTCTTTAGAGTTTGTTATATGCCAAAAGGAAAACAGCTCGCCTTTGGTACTTTCTGAGTTTACCGGAACCGCCGGGACACTTGTCGATGCTCTTCAGGTTAATCCGTGGGACTCCGTGGGAGTGGCTCATGCAATCAACCAATGCCTAGAGCAAGACAAAAGCACAAATGCGTCAGTTGAATCCAAACTTTACAAGACAGTCACTTCCAATACTGTGCAGCAATGGGTACAGAGATTTTTGTCTCGGCTAATCAGGAACCTCGAGAGTCATGATCAAACCCATATGACGCCTACTTTAGACAGGGCTCTAATGCTGCACAAGTACACCGACGCGAAGCGGCGTCTCTTTCTTTTTGACTATGATGGTACTTTGACACCCATTGTGCGAGACCCTGCAGCTGCAATCCCCACTAATAGATTGCATTCTACTTTGGAAAAGCTTTGTAGCGATCCGCGGAACACTGTATGGATCATCTCTGGCCGGGATGGTGAGTTTTTAGACAAATGGCTAGGCTCTAACAAACAGATTGGGTTCAGCGCTGAGCACGGCTGTTTCATCAAGAAAGTTGGCAGCACGGAATGGACAAACCTCGCGGAACAAGTTGATATGTCATGGCAGGACAGCGTCAAAGATGTCTTCAACTATTACACTGAGCGTACGCAGGGATCTTCAATTGAATATAAGCGAGCAGCACTTACTTGGCACTACCGACGAGCAGATCCGGAGTTTGGAGCATTCCAAGCTCGCGAGTGCCGAAACCACCTCGAACAAACTGTAACACAGAAGTACGACATTGAGGTTACGGCCGGAAAAGCCAACATTGAAGTTCGCCCACGAAAATTCAACAAGGGTGAGATAGTCAAGAGCATTATTGAAGAATTTGGCGCAGACAGACCCGAATTTATCATTTGCCTAGGTGACGATGCTACAGATGAGGACATGTTCAAGGCTCTACACAGATCAGTGCCTTCCCATAACGATAGTAAGCAGGGCGGAGATGAAGCTGATAGAGTTCGTGAACCCGAAATTGTTGAGCCCAAGGACTCTACCAGCACCGAAAAAGTGGCTTACGAGCGTAGCGCGGACGGAATGTTTCCTGTAACGGTCGGACCAGCTAACAAGCTGACAACGGCAACTTGGCATTTGATTGACCCCGCAGCTGTGCTGGATACGCTGTCAGTGTTGACAGGCGATATGAGCCTGGGCGAGGTTTCGAGCTATGTGTCAGTAGATTCACAGGGCAAGGTTCGACCGAGAAAGCTGGCCATAGAATAAATGGTATAAAATATTGGTATATTGGTATGTGAATGTTTATTTAATTGTTAACTGCTGCTGCTGCTGCTGTTGAACTGTTGATTTTATTTTACTCAAATCAATCTAGCATGCTTGGGGCTACAGGTTCGAATTGTAAAATCATCTAGTAGAAAGTGTGGGCGCATATTTTACTACCTCTGACTATATCAGGTTCACAGCACTTTTGAGCTCATTATTCACCACCCGTCATCTGAAAAGTCTAGCGCAATCACGGACAGCTTCTGTACTTGAGACATGGGCGGGGGCAGAAACGAGCGCGATAGCGATGCCGGAAGCGAGGGTAGTGACGAGTTTGCAGGTATAATGGGCTTCGCAACCGTGGCTATCGGTTTGACAGCCTGCAAATGCCTAGCTCTGGGATATGAGTAAGACTGAATTTGCGTTTTCGTTTGCGTCTGCGACTGCGTTTGTGCTTGGTATACATGAGAAAACGTGTCGTTTTCAAAGTGGCTGGACCTTTTATTGTTGGTATTATGGTTGTTGGACTGGTCGCTAGATGTGATGCTACAACTGGCAGAATGAGATGACATCATGGGCACCAGAGACCGGTGGTGGGCATGTTCAGACTGAAGTTGGTGTTGCCTGGGCCTCGGGGAAACAATGCCTGCAATAGCATTTGGTCCAGCAGAAATCCGTGAAAACGAATTTGGGTTGTCGCGATTTTTTGAATGCCGCGACGACGAATATCTCGAGGGTTTCGATGGAGGTGCGTTCATGGTATGCGGAATCATAAGGTTTTCACGTCGAAAATCATGCGCGTTCAGTAGTTGACGGTATGAATGAGGTTCTTGAATACCGGTAGCAGCTTGAGATGATGGAGTTCGAGACGGAGGTGCCGAAAATTTAAAGGACGGCTCCTTCACTCCACCAAGAGTGCACCAGTCCTGGTAACTGATGACAACCGGTTTTTGGTGCTCTTTCACAAATGAGCTGGTGAAGCTGGTATTTGGAGATAAGTCAAAACTGACATCAATGACGTCCAGATTTGAATGAAGGTACTTATCCGATATAGAATTGCTCGTGGTAGTGATGCCTTCTGTAAGTGCAACACGGCCGGGTGTGTTTGCAAACTGTGGCCGATCAGATCTCAAGTTTCTGGTTCGCGGTGCGAGATCACATTTGTCAATTGAAGAGTTCCAGTTCTTGGTTCCATGGAACAGCCGGGCAAACCAATATTTGAAAGTAGTAGCTTTCTTTTTGGGAGATGGAGAAGAAGGAGGCTTACGCTCGCAAGCTGTTGGTGATGCTGGTACTTTATGGACAGGAAGGTCTAGAACTGATTCAGTTTCTGGCACGAAACTAAATATTGCTGACCCTTCTTCAAACATGTTTGTTGTTGGAGCTGTCTCATTGCTATTATCTTTAGCATTTACAGACTCGACACTTGGAGAATTGCTCAAGTCCGAGGTTGTTTCAAAGAAGTCGCTATTTCTGAACCGCGAACTTCTGATTGAAATTGTTCGTCGCAGCTGTCGCGCTTTATTGAGCACGCTGTTAAGATAGCTATTTTCCTTTTCTGGCAATGGAGGTGGCAGGCACATGTAAGATTCAAACTCTTTTAGAGACTGATCGTAAAGAAGGTCATCCGCAATGGGTGCATCTTCAGTCGAGTTTTCCGAGTTACTGCCAACTGTGCCAGCATACATCGAGGTACCCGTAAGTTTTTTTTCGGTCTCCAAGTACTCCTGTAACACCTTATCCAAATTCTGGCTTGCTCTATTTCGACTAGCAGACATGCTGATTCTCTTTGAGCTTTTAACATCTGCAATCCCCTGAGTACGCCCACCACCTTGGCCGCCTTCGTGAAGAATGACTAAAATTTCAGATGGAGCGCCTTGCTGTGCACCTACTTCAACCACAAACAAATAAAGCAGCAACTGTATAGCGTCTGGAGAACACCCTACCCCGTCACATGCTTTACGAGCTTCATACCAAAACTGGGCTGGATTGACCCGAGTCCCGTTGTTGCTATTGACAAGCGGTCTGGCATCTTGGGACTGGTCTTCCACGTATGAGCAAGATATCGATCCTGAGCTTGAAGCTCCAGCGAAATATGGCCAGAACCTTGGCTCGGCCTTGTTGCGCAAATGGTACTGGACAGTACGCAAATAAGTAGCAATGTTCTCAATTTTGGGAGGACATTCTCCCGTGGCACTTATAGCATCTGCCTTGAGACGGCTGGCAAGCTGTTGAATTAGGACTGAAGTAGATGACGTCGAGCTTATAGTAGCAGTCTCCGGCTTTGGTGTCAGAGGTTCGGTATTTCCTGCAACTTCCAGCACTTGAATGTCTTTCGGAGTAACTATCACTTTGATGAGATAGTTATTTAGGTTTATAGGATGGTTCTTCTGCTGGTATTCTTTGAGTTGCTGTTGCTTTTGATACTCTTTGAGTTGTTCTTGCTGGTACTCATTGAGCTGTCTTTGCCTTTGCTTTTGAAGAAATTGCTGTTGCTGGTGAATCTGCTCTTGGTTCTGGTAATATAGAAAATTCTGGAATGGACTGCTGCTAGCGGCTTCCTGAGCAGAGTTTTTTGAGGCCCCTCCTTCCGATACTGGACGGGCCGGAACATCCAATTCGCGTTGTTGCTTTAGCTGAGCATGTCCTTCAATGTTCAAGCTTCCGTGCGACGTCGATCGTTGCGGTCGACTTACTGGCCGCTGAAGCTGAGGAGGAGGATATGGTTGCCGCAAGGGCTTTTGCGCTGCTGGAGTGTTTGAAGTAAAACTAAGCGGTGGGTGGTACATGCCTTGAGATCTTACTGGAGGCCTTAATGGCCCCGCTTGACTTGTGTTTGGAAGAAGCAGCGGTCTGCTGCTGATATTGGCTTTATTGCTATTACTGCTAAGGGTTCTTCTCAATAGTTCTTTGTGAATTGGAAAGTATTCAACCGCTAGCTGTTGACTGCTTTGGGGCCTTCTAGGTGGTGCTTGACTTGAGCTCGGTAGAAGCAGCGGTCTGTTCATGCTGTTGTTGCCGGTACTGGGGACTCTGTCTAAAGAGGGATCTTTATGAATTGGAAAGTATTCGACGGACTGTTGTTGACTAGTGCTGCCGGGTCTTGATGTTGGAGAGGCCATCGAAGGATACCTAGAATGATCTGCACTTGGTGAAATCAAGTTGTGCAAATCTTTTAGACTGTGCGAGGATTTTTGTAAATTCATCGTATTGCAAAAAAAGAGTGGTACACTTTGGGGAAAGGCGATTCTGAAATTCAACTTGGCCACGCACCCGAGGATGCTGAATTGTATTTATATCAGAGGCAGGACAAATATGAGAGATGCCATAAATCTTTGGTATAGATGGCAAAGACGCCTAGTAAGCTTTTAAGGTATGATAGAAATGAGATGTTAGATTGCATATGGCATCTACTTTAATATTTGTGTCAATTTAAGTACTTGGAGAACTATATCTTGTAATTAGATCCTGGAAGACGCTGCCGACGTTAAGTTTCATAGAAAGCAGCTTGAATCCGAAAACTGGGCCGCCTCACCAATCTGGATTGGAATTCCTTGTAGTGACGTAGTCTCTGCTCAAGTCTGGAGTATAGATATGAGGTTTCACAGAGTATTTGGCTTGATTCTCAAAGACTTTGAAGATTTTGAAGATACTGCAGGCGTCGTGGAGATAGCTGTGCAGTGCTTGATATTAAGACCCAGCGTTCAACCTAAGGAATCAGTACTTGGTCAATGCTCTGAGGAGGTTTTGCCACGAAGAGAAACGCACGCTGTATTCAATTTAGTATACATCAATATCCGATTATGAAAAAACATGGACAAGCTTTTTGGCTTTCTTCCTTGAGAGCCTTGAACTCATTTGTAAGCTCAAGCTTTTCAGTCTATCCAGTAAATTTTTCGAACGAATGTTCTGAATTGGTAAGTGGAGGGCCTGGTCAACCGCTTTGCGAGTTAACATAAAACTAAACTCAGATGACAAGAGTAATTCTATAGAAACTTGTCTATGAATTAGTCTATACATTCTTTATTGAGAAGAGCCAAGGGACCGTATAATGAGACCCTAAAGAACCTTACGGCCTCAACGGTCTCTGCTCTGTTACATGGCAGCTTCAGCAGCCTCGTGTTTTTTGAAAGCATCTATTCCATCTTGTCCAACTTTTCTATATTTTCCTTTGCAATCTCTTATCTTTTCGATCTTGTGATCATTCCGTTTTAGTCATTGTGGCAATTAGTGTGTTCTGGAACATTTTTGTTTTGATATACTTTGTGAGTGGCGACTGTTTTTCCTCCCTTATTCTGCTTCAAGAAATCACCAAACAAAAACTAATTTTCTTTATTTTTGTTCTTTTTCCACTACTTTTTCACTTTTTCATTATTTATTTCACCTCCAGCACCAACATCGCCAGCACCTCTAGCACCTTTGTCACCTTATATTTATTTATTCAACGTCATTTTGATCATGTCGACCACCGAGACCAGCACCCTAAGCATCAGTAACACCATTAAAAACACCAACGACCACACTCCGCGCTGGAAAAACCTAAAAAACACCAAAAATCATCAAGATCACAAGTCTTCATCGGCCAGCAAGTCTCCACGCGACGAATCATTTGCTCCGTTGGGCCCTCGAGGAGTCACTGGCCGATTCTCTCAAGATTCTACGCGTTCTCCCGTGAGACCTGCCTCGCAGACTGGTTTCAACGCGCCTTCGCAGCCTCAGTCGCAATCGCAGCCACCCCAACATCCCCGCGCAGGAACCTACCAGCAGAGAAAGTCCTCAGTTCGTCGATTTCAGAATGCTAAAAAGGCTGGAAACAGCGTTAAGGCGGTTGCTTCTCCCGGCTCCCTGTCTGTCCCTGTTACTCCTACGGGTGGCGTGAAGGACTCCAACACGCAACAATCCAGCCTTCAGGCTAAGAAGAAGAAGCGTAGCAAGCACACCAAAAAGAATTCTGAAGATCCTTCTACGGTTGCTCTCGAGGAGAATGGCAAGCACCCTTCTAAGGCACCCACTGATGTTGGCGCGCTTGATGTGGCATCGTTGACTCTTTCTGTAACGAGACATCTCGGAACCCAGGTCAACGCAAAGCTCGAAGGTGGCGCTAGCGTCACAATCGAGGATGTGCCTCATAGCATCCACACGATTCTTCCCGAACCACAGCTTCAGTTCAATCTGGAAGACATTCGTGTGTCGCTGCCTGGCTCTTCTGCCAAATCTTCTGCCACTGATGGTGCTAGAGACGCAGGCGCTTTGCTTCACAAAAAAACACACTCGACTCTCTCCATAGCTGAGTCTGTTGTTTCCAGATCGCCCTCTCCCTCTCGCTCCCCTACGCTTCTCTCTCGCGATGTCTCTGTAACTCCTCCTCTGCTGGACCGTCTGGGCCACGAAGACTCTTCCATTGGCATCACGCGTTTGGAATCCAAGGGTAGCACTGTTATTGTTGACTCCAGCACCGTCAACAAGCGCAAAGCTCCTTTGTACAATCCTGCTGCCCCTGAATACTGCCCTCCTCAGTATCAAATGTACCAGCACCTCCATTCGTACCCTAATGATCCTGCATTATATCCTGTTTCTTATGATCATACACCCGCATCAATGTCTTATCCATATATGGTCAATAGCACTAACCTGATGCCAGCTCCTCCCCTTGCTCCTCCTTCCCTAGTGGGCTCTCCCGGATTTCCCATTAAGGACGAAGACAAGGCAATGGCACAGGACATGCCTCCGGCCATGATGATGGCGCCTACTTACATGATGAATGCTCCTCCCGGTCCTCTTCCTTTTGGATACTACGCCTATGACCCTAACGGAGAAGCTTACAACTACCAGTACGCGGCTCTTTACTAAGGCTCAGACCCCACCACCAATAAATTTACCGACCCAAGTAATTTCTATTCTCTAATCTATTGCACCCTGCCTGTCTTTGTTTGTGTGACAACAAGCTGAAAAAACAAAGAGTCACTGCAACTGTACATCTTTATAGCCAAGTATTCTTTAGAAAAGCCTTTATTTATTCTTTTCCAGCTATGGTTCTAGCAGTAACCATAACCAATGGCTATGCCTTGTGCAATTTCGCGTATCTAATAAAGCTGCTGGGCAAGGGCAGCAATATGTGGGGGAGTTAGAAGAAAGCTGTGCTTGAACTGAGTTTCTTCGCTTTTTGCCACTCAGATTTGAGACTTAACTTTACCTTCAACTTTACTACGATCTCTGCTGCTGCTGTTACTGTTGTTACTGCTCTTGGTAGGTCTGCTCTTTTTCTTTTATTGCCCGTCTCAAGTCACTGGAATTCCCTAAAACGCCATGGTCACTCCAGGTTCAGTCATGCCTCCGCCTTACGATAAGACAGATGTCTGTGTCGCCCGTATCAAGTATGGCGATAAGCGCTACAAGCATACTATCCCCCACATTCAAATGACAAAACAAGAGCTCCCTCGTGTAATTGCAACTCTGTTGGCTATTCCTTTGGACTCCTTTGCTATTTCTCGCTTGTCAAAGACCGAGAATTCCTGGGTTTCGCTAAACTCGCCAGCTTCCTACCAGAAACTAGGCCGCGCGCTCACTGTAAAGAAACGCATACAATTGCTGGTCATTCCAATTGAACCCCCAGCCTTCCGCGCCTTTTCATCTATTAATGCCATTGCTGGTGCAACGCCTGAGGCCGTACTCGAACAGTTTCGACTAATACCGCATGCAAAGAGCTCTGATAAAAACGTAGTTTTCTCTCCGCCTTCGCCTCCACCCCCTCCTCCCTCACGTCCGAGGCAAAAACGTTCACTTGAGGCTGACGCTGACGCTGCGCTGAAGGATCTTTCCAACGATCTTATGAACCGGCTGTCACTTATGGTCTCACAGGAGGGGTTTGTGCAAAGGCTGAGTACGCATATTATGTCGGATGAGGTTTTCGTCAGTAAAGTTGCTGCCAAGGTTGTCAATAGCATGTCCTCGAAAATTTATGGTACCACAGAGTTCAAGAAGGAAGTAGAAAAGCAGGTCACCGCTAGCATCAAGGACCAGGCTGCTAAGGAACCTCTCCCTGTTCCAAACTTGCTAGGAGAAAGCTATTCTGAACAGCAAGTAAGTTCTGGTCCATTTGATGGATACCAACCTATCTTTGAAAAACCCTTTCAGCCTCTACTCAGTCCTGTTAAGACTATTGCTAAACCTGTGTCTCCTCCTTCATATACCTCAAGCTCTCCAGCCAGTGTCACAAGCCTGCTCCCATGTAGTCTTACATTTTCTCACGTATATGTGAGCGATATTTCATCCATTGTCTCCATTAACGTTCGGAATATGAGCAAAGAGGTTTGGCCTGTTGGAACGCACTTGACATCTAGTCTCGCCTGGCTTGTGGCATCATCTGCGGCCTCGTTCTGTGTCCAGCCAGGCCAGTCTCATGTCTTTATAGTTGCTCGCAAAAACTACTTGCCTCTTGACGAAGTACGCACGGCGCAATGGTTTCTTGTAACTCCAAGTGAGAGCACCCGCATTCTTGGTCCTTCAACGAAGGAGGTAGCCCTGAAAGAGAGCGTAGCTAGTATTGACGCGAAGGTTCTTAGAGACACCTCTCCCCACGCTGAGGATCGTTTCAAAGACGAGTCGCCTGAATCAAGCAAGTGTTTGGAAGACAAAAAGCCAGACAACCCCGCAGTAAGCCTTGCTTCTGCTTCAACGGGAACCTTGGAGCTTTCGGACGTCATTGTTCCACGACTTCCCCTTGAGTCTACCGCTGTCCAGGAGGCAGCTGCACCTCCTGATGATGCAATCAAAGTAGAGGAGTCAGTTGTGGAAGGCACCAGATCTGTGTATGTCGAGTCTGAGACTGACGACCTGACTGCTGATAACTCTTCTGTTAGCAGTGCCGTTGAGTGGGTTAACTGCGACAGCAATGAGGACTTCTGGTCTGAGGACGAGTCTGGTGCGGGGCATGGAGCTGACACAAGTCTCGATAATCTTGACTTCGAATGGATCAACGAGGACGACGTGTGGTCTGAATAGATCCATTATAGCTCTGGCTCAAACGCACCCGCAATGTCAGATTGCTTTTCACATTTTTGTTCGTAATTTATTCATGTCATGTTTTCTTTCGTGTTTTCTAGGGATCAGTTCAAGCTATAAAAGATTCATAAACAATTTATAAGAGTTTGGTGCAAAAGTCAAAAATGAAGTTGAAGCTTTTGTGACTCTCTTCTGCCCTTACCCTCATTTGTGGCGATAAGTTTGTTGATTCAAAGAGGCTTTTTCACCACTCTTTAAAGACACTTTCAGAGACACCATCGTCGTCTTTGACTACTATCGTCTACTGTCGTCTACCCTGCGTCTACTACTGTCTTTCAGGGATCGCTGGTTTTGACAGGCATCTAGAATTGTTACTTATAAGCTTAAGCATAATAGATTTTGACATTTAACGATGGTAAGCGACATCCAACAACATCAACCTGCTACAGCTGTACTGACACACAAACGAACGTCTATCTAGCTCAAAATATGGAGTCTTAAAAAGCAGCAGCAAGCTGAGGCAGCTGCAGCGGCCGCCGCTTCCTCTAGAGAAGGAGGCACGCCCGGTTCGTCGTCTTCGTCTGCTGCGTCCACGTCTCCCTCGACCGCATCTACGTCCCGTCGCAGGAAAGTCACAGGCGCGCAGCTGCGCGTCCAAAAGGACCTCAGCGACCTGTCCCTCCCCTCTACGATGGAGTTGCGGTACCCCGATCCAGAAGACATTATGAATTTCGAAGTCATTATTACGCCCGATGAAGGTATGTACGAGGGCGGGCGTTTTCGATTTTCGTTTGCAATAGGGCAAAATTTCCCGCATGAGCCGCCGAAAGTGAAGTGCTTGCAAAAGATATATCATCCAAATATCGATTTGCAGGGGAATGTGTGCCTGAATATTCTAAGAGAGGATTGGAAACCGGTGCTGAATATTGATTCGGTGCTTGTGGGGCTGCAGTTTTTATTTTTGGAACCGAACTCGATAGACCCGCTGAACAAGGAGGCTGCAGTTCAATTGCAGGAGGACCGGACTAAGTTCAAGAGATATGTGCTCACTTCAATGCGTGGAGGGTATGTCGGTTCAGAGGAGTTTGACAATGTACTTGTATAAATATACATTCGAGCTCATTTACATAGCTATCACACAGAATTGCAGCCTTCTCTCAGACTCCAGCAAGAGCCTTGCGAAGCTTTGAAGATAAAATAATTCAAAAGAATACATTTGTATAGAAATCATTAAAACATTAATAAATAGGGTGAAAACGCTAATTCACTTCGTGGAACATAATACACAGGCAAAACCCCATAAAAACATTTTTATAACAGAAATGGGATAGGAAAAGGCAAAACATAACGCTCAAAGACCACTAAGGCACCGAGCAAAACAGAAAGAAATGGAAAAGTCAGATGCAACTAAATTCTTAGTTGTTCTCGGGTCTGAGCTTGCGGACCTCCTTGCCGACTCTCCAGATCTCGAGCTGTCTGATCTCCTCAAGCTCAATTTCAAACTTGGCACGATAGTCAGGCTGAGAGTTGAACTCAAGAGATCTCTTGGTCTCAGATCCGTCAATGACAGAGTCGTAGAGCTGATTGAAAACAGGCTTAAGAGCATCCTTGAATCTGGGAGACCAGTCAAGAGCACCACGTCTAGCAGTGGTTGAGCAGGCGTCGTACATGTAGTCCATACCGTACTTGCCGATCAAGGGGTACAAAGACTGAGTAGCCTCTTCAACAGTCTCGTTGAAAGCCTCAGAGGGAGAGTGTCCACGCTCACGGAGAACCTCGTACTGAGCAAGGAACATACCGTGAATACCACCCATAAGGCATCCACGCTCACCATAAAGATCGGAGCGGACTTCCTTCTCAAAGGTAGTTTGGTAAACGTAACCAGAACCGACGGCGACGGCAAGAGCAATGGCTCTCTCCTCAGCCTGGCCGGTGACGTCCTGCCAAACAGCGTAAGAAGAGTTGATACCACGTCCCTCCTTGAAAAGAGAGCGGACAGTGCGTCCAGAGCCCTTAGGAGCGACGAGAATGACATCAATGTCCTTGGGGGTCTCGACCTTGGTCAAGTCCTTGAAAACGGGAGAGAAACCGTGGGAAAAGTAAAGAGTCTTTCCCTTGGTCAGCTGAGGCTTGATGTGAGCCCAAGTCTCAGACTGGGCAGCGTCAGAAAGCAAGTTCATGATAATAGTACCCTTGGAGATGGCGGTGTCGACATCAAAAAGGTTCTCGCCAGGGACCCAACCGTCTTCCTGGGCAGCCTTCCAAGAAGCACCATCCTTTCTAACACCAATAATAACGTTAAGACCGTTGTCTCTCAGGTTAAGACCCTGACCATATCCCTGAGAACCGTAACCAATAAGAGCCAAGGTATCGTTCTTGAAGTAATCGAGAAGCTTCTCTCTGGGCCAATCAGCACGCTCATGAACGGTCTCCTGGGTACCACCAAAGTTAATGGACTTGATTCCACGAGACATCAATGGGGTAGCGACGGCCTTAGCGGCAGGGCGGGTAGCGGCTGAGGCGAGGGCAGCGAACGCACGCTTCTGGGTAGTGGATCGCACAACAGTGCGAGCACCGGCAGATCTGAGGAGACGAAGAGCAGCTCTTGAAGACATGGTGATGTGATTTTGAAAGGTTGTAGATTCAAAAGATGGATGAGAAGGAAAAGAGGAATATTGGATGGGGATAGGCTGGCCATTTTATATGGTGACCGAGGACAGTGAAAAATTTCACATGAGTCATTAGGCGGAGGCCTATTTCGGCGCCAAGGTGGATGATTTCGAGAGCGAAAGCGGAGCTTTTTGATTGGCTGAAATTGTATACTATGGCAAATTAGCAATACGAACATGGTGGGGAACTTGATAGGCCAACGCTGAAATAGGAAATATAAAAAGTATAAATAAGTTGTGTCTGTATTATAGACCCTTGAGAAGGGTAACCATTTTATACGGACAGGGTAACTTGGTGTATTGCAGTTGTCGTAGTAACGCCAAATCGGGTAATAGACAACAACATCTTGGGAGTGTGTTCAATTCCTTGAATGCTTGGATCATACTCCCGCCAACGACACCACCACCATCAACACCGCCAACTCCAACACCAGCAACAACACCAACACCACAGTGGCCGTCACTTTCAATACTCGGCACTGCCATACCTCAGCTTAAGCGAAAGCGCACTGCTAGTTTGAAGAGATTAACTGGATTGTTCTCCCAATATAGACCTGACTTCATTTACGCTCAATAATGGCGGCCATTGGATCTCCTACGTCTTCCGAGAATGAGCACCCGGTGGACTTGTCTCAACCCCAAAAAAACAGGTAGGTCGTTTACGTTTTTGCAAAGCCTGCCGCTAACTTCTACAGTGTGTCCCTCAAAGTTGGCATGATTGGAGATGCGCAAATCGGGAAGACATCGCTCATGGTGAAATACGTCGAAGGCAGCTTTGATGAAGACTATATTCAAACGCTAGGAGTCAATTTCATGGAAAAAGCCATTTCAATTAGAAACACCGAAATAACGTTCTCGATATGGGATCTGGGTGGACAGCGAGAATTCGTCAACATGCTTCCATTGGTTTCCAATGACGCCGTTGCTATCCTGTTCATGTTCGATCTGACCCGTAAGACAACATTGAACAGTGTCAAAGAATGGTACCGCCAAGCGCGAGGTTTCAACAAGGTAAGGTACTGTATAATTTATTTCTGAATCGTTGCTAATCAACCAGACTGCAATACCCTTTCTTGTAGGCACAAAGTTCGATCTATTTGCTAACCTCCCTGAAGAGGACCAGGAAGAGATTTCGCGCCAGGCCAAGCGATTCGCTAAAGCCATGAAGGCCAGCCTCATCTTCTGCTCAACGAGCCATTCCATCAATGTTCAAAAGATATTCAAAATCGTATTGTCCAAGGCATTTGACCTCAAGCTGACGCTCGCTGAAATAACAAACACCGGAGAACCACTGATGATTTACCAGCAGTGGTAGACACTGGTAGACAATGCCCTTTTATGAAATTATGTGTATAGCTCCTTCTCCCTTTCTGCTTCCTTCCTTTTTGGTGTACCCTCCTTTATTTCCCGCTTATAACGCTCATCAACTTATTGCATTATTTATATTTTTTTGTTCTTTCTCACTGTTGTACAACTAGGCAGCCTCTGATTGTAGACCATGGCACGCAGCTATATATACGCGAAGGCTGAACTCCCGCATATAAGCCCTCTCTGTCTCTAGCTTTTGACGGTGATATCATGGATAGCTGTGGTACTGTGTAACCCTTACCCTCGGTAGTTGGGAGTAAATTTTCTTTCTTTTTTCGGTTTTTAAATTATTTTTCACGATTTGCACAAACTTTTTCGGACAAGCTTGAGCAGAAAGAATGGTCAAACGGTTGAGAGGAAAGCAGGCAGATGCCTATGAAAAGAAAGCTAAGATCCGTCTGGAGAATGATGAGTCTTTGTCAAAATCCCAATGGGCGGCTTTGGATTCGGAGGCTTCAGAAGGCGAACAGGCCAACTGGGAGAGTGAAGAGGTTGACTACGAAGCCATGACCAGATCGTTTAAAGTACAAGACGAGGAAGAAAGGCTTCCTGTGAAATCTGCAGACGGCCAAGTTCACCGGGTCATGGGAAAAAGAGAAGTTATAGTCAAGCCCGAAGAAGAGGAAAGGGAGGATCAAGCGAGTGAAACGGAAGATCAAGATGATGAAGACGAAAATACAGTCCAAGAGCCAGAACTTCCTGACGAGGAGATGCTTCTGTTGGCTCAGGAGAAAATTGCAGACGCTGCTGAGCTTATCAATGAAGACCCTGAAGAGCATATTGGAAAGCTACGCGAACTGCGAAATCTAATGAAGAATACAAATTCTATCCAGGTAAAGCAAATTACTCTTTTATCACTGGTGCCTCTCTTCAAAGGTTTGATCCCTGGTTACAGAATCCGTCCCTTGACAGAACTAGAACAAAAGGAAAAAGTGTCCAAGGAAATCAAAAAACTGCGAGAGTTCGAAGAAACCTTGGTTGTAAATTACAAAGAGTACATCAACTCTCTTACGGAATTTGCAAAGAGAGGTCGATCTGCCAAACCGGGGTCTCCTAGATACATTCTGGCATCTGCCTCTGTGAGTGCCTGTTGCGATCTACTTGCTAGTGTTCCGCATTTCAACCTCCGTAATGAGCTTATTGAAATCATTGTGGACAAGGTTAGTCGCAAAACCATCGACAAACCTTTTATCAAAGCAATTACTACCATCAGGGAAATATTCATTGCTGACGAGGAAGGACATGTCAGTCACGAAGTCGTTAAGGTAATTACAAAAATGGTCAAGGCCAGGAAATACAATGTTCACGAGAGCGTAATCGACTCTTTCTTGCATTTACGCCTTTTGACTGAACTAGCGACAAAAGCCAGTAGGGATACTGTGGACAGAATAGAAGGACCCAAAATCAGGAAAAAGGACAGGGCGCATCTTACCAAGAAGCAGCGCAAGCAGCGAAAAGAAGAAAAAGCGATTGATGAGGAGATGAGAAAGGCCGAAACTGTGGTGTCCGCCGAAGAGAAAGAGCGCATACAAGGAGAGACTTTGAAAATTACGTTTGTTCTGTATTTCAACATTCTCAAAGAGCGATCAAATAACCTAATGGCTACCACACTGGAAGGACTATCCAAGTTTGCCCATTTGGTGAACGCAGAGTTCTTTGGTGATTTGCTTGAGGTTTTGCGAGAGTTGATCAAGGAAAGGCACATGTGGGAGGTAGGTGGTGAATTCAAGTTCAAAGAGTCCATGACTCGTGAGGCCTTGTTATGTATTATCACTGCCTTTGCGCTATTGTCTGGCCAGACTGGTGAATCCATGAACCTGGATCTATCTTTTTTCATCAACCACTTCTACTCTGCGTTGTACTCTATTGGACTCAACCCAGACTTGGAGTTTTCACAAAAGACGCTGCGCCTGGACGACCCTCTGAAAAGAGCTGCGTTTGGTCCCGAGGAAGCTGAATTTAGGCGCAAGATCAATATTTCTACTGAAATGGAAATGGTTGTCAAAGCTATTGAGTTCATCTTTTTCCGACAGCGACAAGTCGGCAAGCTAAGAGTTGAAGCTTTTGCCAAGAGACTAATGGTTGCAAGTCTCCAGATGCCTGAAAAGTCATCAATTGCTGCTCTTAAGATTCTCGACAAGATGACCAAGAAATTTCCAGCTCTTGCTGCACTTTACTCTACCGATGATCGTGTTGCTAATGGCATCTATAGAATGGACGTAGACCAACCTGAACACAGCAACCCCGAGGCAGCTACGATCTGGGAAACGATTTTCCTTGAGAAGCACTACTCTCCAAAGGTTTCTCGCGCAGCAAACTTAGTCCCCAAGTCGGCCATAATTAAAAGCTAGACATGAATGTTAACGACATTACAGATTTATCTAGAATACCCTCGTAGTTTCGTGTGTCACAAACTCTAAGCGCTGGAGTAGCGATTAGTAATGGCCCAATATTTAAAACGAAATTTCCATAAAATAGTATTTGATTCATTACCAACATACTCGATCAACGTTGACTACAATGGAATTACAGGGACTGGACGGAATTGATCAACAGATTGTGGCATATACTCCTCAGCACACGAGCCCTATCATAACATGCTGCAACTGTGGTAAACCCATGGAGTCCCAGGGTGTTGCTATGTGCCCCGACTGTATCAGACTCTCGGTGGATATTACTGAAGGCATTGACAAGAGTGGCGAACTGACGTTTTGCAAAGAATGCGGCAAGCTTTCGAACCCACCCGTACAGTGGAATTATGCGCCACGGGAAAGCCGTGAGTTGCTAGCCGCTTGTCTCCGAAGAATCAAAGGCTTGAGCAAAGTTCGGCTACTAGATGCTCGTTTCATCTGGACTGAGCCTCACTCACGTCGAACTAAGATCAAGGTAAAGGTTCAGGGCGAGGCTAGTGAATTTCAGGGCACACTTGTGCAGCAATCGTTTGAGGTAGAATTTATGGAAAGTACAGCCATGTGCCCAGCATGTATGAAGTCATACACTGCCAACACCTGGGTAGCATGCGTCCAGATTAGACAAAAAGTGGCACACAAAAGAACGTTTTTCTATCTGGAGCAGCTCATCTTAAAGCATCACGCCCATAAAAACACCGTGTCAATTGAGGAAGACAAAGAAGGCCTTGACTTTTTCTACAATGAAAAAAAGTACGCAATCAAAATGGTTGAGTTTCTGAGTAACATCGTGCCTATGAAAGTCAAAACAAGCGAGGAGTTTATATCGGAGAACACACACACGGGCAAAAAGGTATTCAAGTACACATACTTTGTTGAGCTTGTGCCAATATGTAAAGACGACTTGGTGGTTCTCCCTAAGAAGGTAGCCAAGGCGATTGGGTTTGAAAATAGCCGACTTGTTCTGTGCAACAAAATTGCAAGGTCCATTCATCTTCTTGATCCAACAACTCTCAAAACTAAAGAGCTGACAGCTCACAACTATTGGCGCACGCCCTTCACGTCTCTAGCGTCGCTCAAGGGGCTGACAGAGTATATGGTTCTGGATGTAGAACCCGCAGGCGAGTCTGTGGGAAACATGCTTCTTTCAGACGTTACGGTTGCGCGCACAGCTGACCTGGGTGTGAATGACACAACTTACTACGTGCGGTCGCACCTAGGCCATATACTTCACCCCGGCGATAACGTGCTCGGTTATCATTTAGTGAATGCAAATTACAACCACGAGCAATGGGAGGAGCTTGATAAAGATCTTGTGGCCGAAGTGGTGCTGGTCAAGAAAGCGTATCCCGTCACAGCCAAGCGCAACAAGGGCCGCAACTGGAAACTCAAGCGCATGGCCAATGAACACAACGCGCAGCAGGCGCTGCGTGATAGCCAGCCTCAGGTGCAAGGCCGACGCAAGGATGAAGCGGCATTTGAGCGCCAGAATCGAGACTATGAGGAATTCTTGTTGGAGGTTGAAGAGGATCCAGAACTACGTCGCGAAGTGGAGTTGTATAAGCGGAATGTGCCAGCCAGAGGCGAGGGCAGCGAAAACGTCACTGAGAGTGAAGACGAGGACAATGGGGGCTTGCCAGAAATAGGACTGGAAGAGCTCAAAATTGATAGCGATGATGATGAGGAGGAGGATGAGCTAGACACTCCAGAGACGTATTAGTTTTTATTTTTATGTATTTTATTAATGAGGTTTCGAGCATGAATAATTGCATGGTACTATACATTTTCCAAAACGATTTCACCAATTTCTGGGGCAGTTTCGCCTGGAAATAAACGTATGTACTTGTCACAAATAGGAAGCTCTTCGTCAATATGTCCCACCGCAATGACGGTGCCTTCCCAGTCATTAATAAAATTTTTGCACTGCTCAACCCGCCAAGAGTCCATACTAGAAAATGCTTCGTCCAAAATCAGTATTTCTGGTTTCTTGACCACACTGCGTAAAAACAAGACGGTTTTTTGGTCGCTTACAGACATTTCCCTTAACAGAGTGTTGGGGTCAATTTCAAACTCTGCAAGCAGGTCTGAGATATGGGCACGTTGGGCTGGCGATAGCTCATCACCGCGTGGTGGTATATGAGAACCCACAACGTATCCAGTCGAGACGGCCTCCGCAGCCGACAATCTTGTGGGAAACAAGGCATGAATTTCTGGAGCGGCGTGCCCAATAGTTTCGTTTATTCCAAAGTAACTGTGTCTCCCTGTTTTACGGGGGACGCCGTTAACAACAATTTTGCTGTTCCATGATTGAGGATGGTCAGCGGTAAGAAGTGACAAGAGTGTGCTTTTACCTGTCCCGTTGTCGCCGCGCAAGTGCCACTTTTCGCCCGCCCGGACTTGCCAAGATAGATCTTTGAGAACAGGCTCACCGTTGTAAGCGATGGAAATGTTGTTTATTTGTAGTACCACTTCCTTTGATTTTATAGTCTTCTTGCGTTGTGCATGCGATTTCATGGTAGTGATCATGTGGTCTTGTTCTTTCTGACGAAGCTCGGTCAGCAAAGTTTCTACCTCCTGTAAGGGACCTTGCTTGACAATGCCATCTGGACTCGTGACAGCAACGTGGGTTATCCAATCCGGGAACCGGTCTTGGTATCGCAAGCCTAGAATGACGTATGGGTTTGGCGGCATTGCTTCCAAAGCGTCAGACAGCGTTTTTCTGCTCGACGGGTCTAGCCCCAAGTAAGGCTCATCAATGAGGAGCAGACGAGGCTGTTTGAGCAAAGCCTTTGCTAACCTTGCGCGTCTCATTTGTCCGTTACTGAGGCCCACGATCCATCTTTCGCCCAGATTTTGTAGTTTTAAGAGTTCCTTAACTTTCCTTACATCCGCAGAGCCCGCACCATCTTCAACACCTAAGGACAGCCCCAAGAACTCATCCAGACTTAAATCATGCCCATCTCTGTAATGTTCATACCTTGCCGATAGGTGCGGTACGGCGAGAGATCCTTTAAACTCCACAAGCTGGATGACCTGCGACGGCCAGGCCGCTTTTTGCAAGAACGGATACTGCCTGCTAAGAGGCGGATCTGAAATGTGTTTTGCGGCAAGAATGCTGAGAAGCTCAGACTTTCGTGGACCTGTGATGGCCCATCTCTCGTGTGCTTGAATTGTGAGGTTGATGGGTTTGGCAAACAGGTTTTTTTTGACAGTATCACTTAGTGGCCGCACTAGGCAGTTCTGTAGCTGTACAATTGGCAGCTGGTTAATTCCTGGCATGTTTTTAAGAAGCTGTATTAATGGATTGTATAAACAAGAGAACTATCTGGCAAAAGCAAAAGAAGAAGAAAAAAATGAGGAGAAGACCTGAAATCTGAGTGAGTCAACCATGCCTTCCCCATCTTTTTCAAGCTTAACTCTATGGCTAGTTAGGCTCAACTATAAGCTCTCAACCGTCGGTATTACGCAATCGCCGCTTTGCTTCCGAACCCCTACCCGCATCCGGTTTGGCTTCGTATAATTCCTCTAGCCAACTCACAAAGCATCTCCAGCTGACTATGTGCATAGTGCGAAGAGCCTGATCGGAAGGTGCTCAGATGCCTTTATTGCGTTTGTGTTGGTACTCTCACAAGGCAAAAGCTTCAAAGGGATTGGATGCGCCCACAATCTCACAGGTACCAGTATATTCAGATCTCGGTATGGATTTACGAATCTAGCCAAAGTAATACTAAGTGAATTTATGAATGCCTGGGAAATATAAGCGTGAAAAATTCCAGA
Source organism: Geotrichum aggregatum (assembly GCA_030564925.1). NCBI lineage: Eukaryota > Fungi > Ascomycota > Dipodascomycetes > Dipodascales > Dipodascaceae > Geotrichum > Geotrichum aggregatum. The sequence continues at coordinate 34,106 of JAJMAH010000117.1, read as the reverse complement.
TGGCATTCAACATCGTAGTAGGATCATTCGGTCAATAATCCATTTGTACTGTGTATTCTTGTCCTGTCCACACATTTCGACTTTGTGATGCATTGCCTATTTAGGTCAAAAGGTTGGGAAAACTTACTAGAAAGCCTAAGTAAAGTATGTGGAAAGATCGATAGGCAGCTTGCCAGTAGCACTCACGCACAAAATATTGCACTCAGTCACAGGCTTGTTCGGTCACAGCCCCTCTTAATAGCAGATATACAGAGCAGCTTTATGCTCAGATCTATTGCACTTCGTTGCCTACGAGACCACGCATGCGGCCATGGCTGGAAGGAGGTTGAAATTTCATTTCAGGGAACCCTTGCCCTCCTTTCTCCGTGCTTAAATCGCTTGGATCTTTCGCTTCTTCTCAGTTCTTGCTGGCCCTTCAAGTAAGCTCTCCTATTTTCTGAAATATCTGAGGAAGTTCACCTGGTTGAATATCTCCATCATATTTGCAATTGCATTTCCAGTATCTTAACAGTCTCAAAAACTTTCAATAGTTCACACCCTGCAAGCTCACTTACAATGGATGAAAGCTACGATGTTATTGTCTTAGGTAGGTCCGATCAGAGCTCCTCATGCCTAAAACGCCTTTAAACCACTCAATTAAGTCAATCCGGCTAGGAAATACTTTGAATGATGTCTGCTGTTCATCGCTAACCTTTTTGCTAGGAACCGGTAGGTCTCGTGCCAATACCCCTTATGCCCCTGACAGCTAATCAATTAGGCTTGACCGAGTGCATTCTTTCTGGAATCATGAGTGTCGAAGGCAAAAAGGTCCTTCATATCGACCGTCAAGATCACTATGGGGCGTAAGTTAATTGAGCAATATATATGGAGCTAGACCTTATGGCTAACTATACTGCAGAGAGAGTGCCTCTTTGAATCTCACACAATTATACAAAAAGTTTCGACCTAACGAGCAAGTTCCTGCAAAGTTTGGCAAAGACCGCGATTGGAACTTTGACTTGATTCCTAAGTTTGTCATGGCTGGTGGTGAGTTGACCAAGATTTTGACACAAACGGACGTCCTCCCCTACTTGGAGTTCACACAGATCTCAGGTTCGTACGTATACAATAATGCCAAGGTTGCCAAAGTTCCGTCAACTCAATCGGAAGCCGTCAAATCCCCCCTTATGGGCATGCTTGAAAAGCGCCGTTTGATGGCCTTCATTGAGTTCGTGGGCAACTACGAAGAAAACACGTCTTCTTCTCACAAGGGACTTGATCTAGACAAAAACACAATGACCGAGGTGTACGAAAGCTTCAGTCTCGAAACTGGCACCCGCGACTTTGTAGGCCATGCTATGGCTACATGGACCACGGACGACTACCTGAAAAAGCCCGCGCGTGAGACTGTCGAGCGCATTATCATGTATCTTCACTCAGTTGCCCGCTATGGCAAGTCTCCATACATCTATCCTTTGTACGGATTAGGGGAACTTCCTCAGGCATTTGCACGCATGTCGGCCGTCCACGGAGGCACATATATGCTCAGCAAACCCATTGACGAGGCCGTATACGACAATGCTGGTAAGGTTACTGGCATTAGGTCTGGAGAAGAGGTTGCCAAGGCGCCCATTGTCATTGGAGATCCTACATACTTTCCTGACAAGGTCCGCAAGACCGGGCAGCGCGTTATCCGTGCCTTGTGTATTTTGAGTCACCCTGTTCCTAACACTGATAACATTGACTCTCTTCAGCTCATTATTCCACAGAACCAGCTTGGGCGCAAGAACGACATCTATGTCGCAGTTCTGTCTACAACTCATCTCGTGTGCCCCAAAGGATACTACGTTGCCATCATCTCTACAGTAATTGAAACTGACAATCCGCATAGCGAGATTGAGCCGGCTTTTGCGCAGCTTGGGGCCCGAGAGGAGACTTTTATTGCAATTGCAGACCTTTACGAGCCCATTGCCGATGGAACCGAAGATAATGTGTATATTTCAAAGTCGTATGATGCCACTTCTCACTTTGAAACCACTACAGACGACGTGAAGGATTTGTACTACCGCATCACGGGCAAGCCTTTGGAGCTTAAGAAAAGCCAAGAGGAAGAGGAGTAGGCAGTAGTGCTAGTTTATTTGTTCTTTGTTAGTTCTTAATCAGCTCTTAATTAGTATAATAATATGTGAAATGTAAAATTCGTTCTGAACAGATTTAATTGTAATTCCAGCATGCATGTAGGTTCTGGTAGACCAAGTTACGATGATATTGAAAAGTTGCTGTGAGGTTGTTCTAAAGCTGCTTTGAATTGATTTTGGAAGGTTGCTTGACGAGAACGCAACGAAAAGGCCCAAAACGGTTTTTGATGTTATCGGAATTCGATTTTTTTTTTCACATGTGAATTTTCTTTTGGATTTCGTGCTCGATAATGCTACAACTTAGACTACAAGGCTTGAGCTTGAATTTGTATAAAAGTCTCGACAAACGTCATTTGCTTTCTATAATTTCTATATTTTATCCAAAATCTATTTATCTGTTCTCTAGCAACTCTCTCTTGTCCTTTCAACTGACTTGTATCGTGAAACTTGAAACTTTGAAACGCAATGCCTTCTCCAGACATAGCTCGCCCAGCAGACCTAACAGAACTAGCAGAACTTGCAGTAGGTACCAGTGCTCCAGTCTCCCTCCCCTCACAGGAGTTTTCTGTTTTTTCAACATGTGATAGATATCACAGCAGTGAAGGGTCGCATAGCCGATACTTTCCCGGGTTCAGTACACCGACAAACACGCACAGTGACGAAGATGACGACGACGACGGCGATGAGACTTTTCTGGCTGGTAGCGACAATTACGACGACGATAATAGCGAGGGCGAGGACGAAGATGTAGAAGAATATGGCGCTTACGGGCAATTGCAAAATCATGGCCGTGGTAGTCGTAAGTATGATGAACGGCTGAACTCGTCGTCGACGTTACTAGGGATGCAATCTACCACCGATATCAACGCCGGCACAAATCTTGATATCGGAACTACGGGCAAAAGTACGAAAAACTCGTCCTTTTTTATCAGCTTGCACGACCAAATTCTTGAGAGCGAAGACACACCCGCGCAGCTTGACAACGCTACCGACGTCGCAACTGGAAACGACGGCGAGCCAGTAACAAATATTACGCCACAGATTCAGTCGCCCCCGCCAAGTCTAAGCCCGCCCGTATTTGTACGTCCCTTGTCATATGGGAACTTGGCACATCACCCGTCGCTGGACATGTATGCGCAGGCCCAGGAAGCTTATGATATGTCTGCCATGTATCCGACGTTACAGAAACCGTGCCCTGGGGTGACTGCCGATATTCCAGCAGCAACAAACAAGCTTGACACTCGGGCTACACAGCACTCGCAGCAGTACAGCTCAAGCTCAAGCTTGCAGCAACAGAGTCACGCTATAAAGTTGCAAATGCTTCAAGCGCAGTTGCTACATCAGCAACGGATTCAGTTGCGAGCCTGGCTTCAACGCAATAATACAACAAATAATGCTGCAAGCTTATCTCGTTCCAAAAACCAACTGCTAAATTCAGAGGCTGAGCTGGCAGGCAAGTCTCGAATATTGCAACAACAGCAACACTTGCTGGCGGATGCAGCCAAGCGGGCAGAAATGGAAATCATGCTGCGAGACTTGAAGCAACTCGAGATGTAGACTAGCCTGGCCTACATGCCGGGGATACTACGGTACTGGTAGAGACCAGACTTAATCTTGTCTAGCTGTCGATGCTATAAGTCTACAGTAGTCTATATTCTTTTAATCTAATCTATTTATTATGCCACGCGCGTCTTATTCAACAAACACACACAAACGCACACAAATCTCTGCTCAAACCTGAAGCTGACGCTGTCTGGGTTTATGTTAAAATATTTTATTTACAGTTATCTATTCGTATATGGTAGTTATGAGTCAAGTTATCAACATTTTACCTACTGACGTCATAATCGTTGCAAATAATAAAAAGAGCATAGTTTGGGCTCTAGCATAGCTCCAGCATAGCTCCAGCACAGGTAGACGGTATCTGGTGGGCAGAGCTCTTAAGCTAGGAAGAAGCCTCAACCTGCCCGAATGAGTTCGAGCTTTAAAGCGTGCGGCTATGCTCCCAGTGCGGTACGCAGGGTCTAGTACCCGCTTTTTTCATGTGTTTATAGGTCTATCTATATACAAGTTTATTTCTTGGGGGTTCGAAAGTTCATAGTTTTTGCGTTTGTGCTTGGATGATGATGAATATCAGAAGAATCAGATGTTTAAGGCTACCGTGGATACGCCGACGACGTCCTGGGCCCAGATCGGGTTTGACTCGGAAGGAGTCAACCAAGATTAGCGGTGCAATGGTAGACACGAGGCGGCTTGGTATATGACCGAGGCTCATGTCGGAAGATATAGCGAAATTAATGCCATACGTGCTAAAGCCAGTTTAAGATATAAATGCTGTTTCTTGAATACCGTATAGTCTCTATTTTTACTCGGAAAAATATCGGTGATTGCGAAACACCAAAACTTCTTTGAACAAGGTTCAACTCGGAGTCCACTTGTAACAAGCTCAGGCCAAGCTCAATTTGTAAGGTATAGCGCCAGCACTAGCACCAACATGATCGGGATGTGTAAGATTGCTTGAATGCCAACACACTGAATGCTTAAGGCTGTATATTTCACTTGGGGTTGATCTAATAAAATTTGTGCTTTGGGCATAGGCTTGCCTCTCGAACACTGTGAACTGCTGCTTCAATTAGCTATAGATATAAGACAAATCGTATAGTTGCTACAATACAACCATATTAAACCTTTCACGAGGCGTACTAATCCATAACGTTTTCTTTACATGGCAAATAATCACAAAACATAAACAACAAATAATTTAATCAACATTCACTCCTGTTCCACGGAGCATATTCCACATATTAATTCAGCTGACGCCAATGACCCCAATGACTCTAATAACTCCTGTATTTCCTAGACTTTAACAATTGCAACCCAATGGTCCTAATAAATAATACACGCAGAACAGCTAGTTCAGTGATTCTCTCGATGCCAGAAAAGCGGCCTCCTCGAAATCGTCGTCGCCCAGCACTACCGTTCGCTTTTCCTGGTTCGCAGGTACGTGAAACACCTTGGCTTTAGCGGGAGCTGCTGCCGACCCTAGGCGCCGCGCTGGCGCGTACTTGTCATGAAATGAAACCGGTTCCATGGCTTGTCCCGCTTCGTCTGCGTCATCATCGGTATCATCGTTCGTTCCTTCTTCTAATTCTGTTTCGTCTTCCTCTGCAAGACGGCCGCGTTTAAGGTTTCGCCGCAGGCTGGGTGAAACTTGTACGCCGGGCTCAAACGCGCCCGATGCCATCATCGCCGGTGCACTCAAGTTTCGTGTAGCCAGACCTGGTTGGTATTGTTGCTGTTGGAGGCGTGTTTGAGTACTTGGTTCAGCCAACGACCGGTTGAAATCATAATTTGCTTGGTAGGATGGAATACTCCCCTCAAGCCTGTGGCCTTCCGCAACTTGTTTCCGGATTTTCATGCCAACATGGACGAGTTTAGCTTGAATGTCGTCTGGGACCTGTGGGTACGCCGAGCTCGCGGGGGCTGCAGGCTGAATTGAAAAATCTCCTGCAATACGATTAGACGTGAATGACGGGATACCCGTATTTGCAGGCAACTTGGGCGTGTAGTAGCTGTGAATGAGAACGCGTTTCGAGTCGTGAGATGACATTTTTGTGGTGTTTCTGTGTGATTGAGAAGTTGATGAAGTGCTATCTTTGAGGGCAAAATAGGGCCACAGATGCGGAGGAGTCTTCGAGACGTCTATCTAAACACGTCAAAATTACCTGTTTGAGCTAATTAAAAAGTTACCCTAATGAGATTACAGTAAACACATTCTAATTACGCGCTTTAATATAAACGCGTTTGATTGGCTGATTCAAATTTTTGTTCTTGTTTTCGTTCTTGTTTTCGTCGAGACAACTACATTGCCTTTGTCGGCCACGTCACTGTGCTTATAGGGCTGATTTGCCGGGTAACCTTCAGTGAAATCAGTTAAAGGCAGGGTGTGGCGGGCCTTTGTTAGCAAACCTCCAGAATCCAGTGTAGACTCTCCATCTGTTGCCTATAGGGAACTACTTCCAAGCTTTACAGACTTTTTACCCACGAGACTCGAACTTTTCAGCTTTTTCAGCTGTTTTTTTACCAATATTTCAACCTCGTTTAGCCCTTTCTGCTTAGAATTCAAGCCGACGATAGGAATATAAATAATATAAATACTCCACAGATCCGCTCTCTTCTCTTTCGTACAATAACCACACACTCACATATCTCAAAATGCTTCCCACCATCTCATCTAAAACTTCCGTTGAATACGAAGAGGCTTATTCCGCCCACAACTACCATCCTCTTCCCGTGGTCTTTGCCAAGGGCCTTGGTGCCCATGTTTGGGACCCTGAAGGAAAGGAATACCTCGACTTCTTGTCTGCTTACTCGGCTGTCAATCAGGGTCACTGTCACCCAAAGATCATTCAGGCTCTTGTTGACCAAGCATCCCGTCTGACTCTCTCGTCTCGTGCTTTCCACAATGACGTCTTTGGCCAGTTCGCCAAATTTGTCACCGAGTTCTTTGACTACGAAATGGTTCTTCCCATGAATACTGGTGCTGAGGCTGTTGAGACCGCCATCAAGCTCGCCCGTAAGTGGGGTTACGTGAAGAAGGGAATCCCTGCAGGTGAGGCTATTGTTCTCTCTGCCACCGAGAATTTCCACGGCCGCACTATTGCCATTGTCTCAATGTCTACTGATCCCGAAGCCAAGGAACACTATGGCCCCTACCTCGAGCAAGTTGGTCCCTACATTCCCGGCACCAACAAGCCTCTGAGATACAACAACATTGAAGACCTCGAGGAGGCTTTCAACAATGCCGGTGATAAGATTGCAGCTTTCCTTGTCGAGCCCATTCAGGGTGAGGCTGGTATTGTTGTTCCTGCTGAGGACTATCTTTCTAAGGTTCACGCTCTCTGCAAGAAGCACAACGTTTTGCTTATTGCTGACGAGATCCAAACTGGTATTGCCCGTACTGGTAAGCTGCTCTGCATCGAGCACTCCAACATCAAGCCCGATATTGTCTTGCTGGGTAAGGCTATCTCTGGTGGTGTCACTCCTGTCTCTGCTGTTCTTTCTTCGAAGGAAATCATGCTCTGCTTTGAGCCCGGTACTCATGGTTCTACTTATGGTGGTAACCCCCTTTCGTGTGCCGTCGCAATTGCTGCTTTGGAGGTTGTCAGAGATGAGAACTTGGTGGAGCGTGCCGCCACTCTTGGAGAGGCTTTCCGCAAGGGTCTTCAGCCTCTTTTGGAGACCGGCATTGTTTCTGAGATTCGTGGTAAGGGTCTGCTCAACGCTATTGTTATTGACGAAGCTCACACCAACGGGCGCTCCGCTTGGGACCTGTGCATTGCCATGGCTGACAAGGGACTGCTGGCAAAGCCTACCCACGATAACATCATCAGACTGGCACCTCCTTTGGTCATTAGCGAAGAGGACATTGAGAAGGGACTTGCCATCATTACGGAATGTGTCAAAGCTCTGCCCACGACCGCCAAGGCCGCTCACTAAAAAGTTTTTATGTACATAGTCTATATTTGCCAACATTTCAGTATTCCTGTATTATTTATTACATTGAACCCTTTTACATGGAACACATATAACCAAGACAAAAAGGTAACCCAGTAGATTTAGTATTAAATTACTACTAATAATGACTTTGTGACGCAGACTTATTGTTTCTCTTTCAAGGTTCAAAACAAACTATAGAAGTTTAATTTCTAAATAAAAACACGTTCCTTAAAGGTTCCTTAGACAGGTTCCTCGAGGCACATCAGGACCTTAAATCTATTCTTTTAATATAACTATTCTCAACAGCATAGAAATAAAAAGCTGCTGAATGAAATGAATACGAAAGCCATTGAAACATACGAAAGAAAAAAAAACTATATAAACCCGTCAAGAGTTCCGCGTTGTATAACTTCTTGAAGTTCATCGCTCGTTTGTATCTCAAACTTGTCCATTACAATTTCATTTTCATATCTCTCATCTCATCATGAAGTTCATTACTGTTACTGCTGCCAGCGCTTTTGCCGCTTTTGCCTCTGTTGTATCTGCTGAAGCTCGACTTGGCGTAAAGTTTGGGATCATTACCATCCACTCTGGATCTAACATTCAAAACTCGCCTCTTGAGGTTGATGGAGATAATGTTGTTGTGGGCACAGATAAACCATTCTTTACTGGAGTATTTGACACCAACAACACAATTCGTTACAGCGAAGGATCTAACAGTTTCTTGGCTGTTGACGGAACCGGAAACTTGGTTCTGTCGTCTTCTCCCTCATCGTTTTCTACCGACGACTTCGACGAGCTCAGATTTGACAGTTCGTCCAGTTTCTTTGCCATTCCAAAAACAAGCGGATACTCTATCAATACCAACAGTAGTAATAGTTCTGATATCGGTGTTCTGCTTCGAATTTTTTACGAGCCTAGCGGCTCGTCTATTTCTGGAACTGTCGACTCTGCCGCAGCTGAAACCACTGACGCCGCTGCTGTTGGGTCATCTTCGGCGGTTACGCAGACCTCTTCAATCGTTGTGACTGGCACTCAGGCTCCTGTCACTGAGACTGCAACAGCTACTGCTTCTACTACTGTTTCGACTGATGCTTCTGCGGTATCCACTCCTGTAACAGATGCTGCTTCGGCCACTGGAATTGATGATCCTACCACTGACAGTTCTGCACTTGGAACCGATGACGCCTTTCCTGCTACAGATGCCTCTTCTGGTACTGGAATTGACGAGGTAACTTCTGCTGCTGCTTCGGCCACTACCTCTGCTACAGGTGTTTCTTCCATCACAGATTCCATCTCCGTCCCTGCTTCTGCCACAGGAACCGATGATCCTGTCAGTGACGCTTCTGCCACAGGAACTGGAATAGATGACACAACATCTACCTCTGTTTTTGAGACAGGCTCAGTTACTGCCGACGCCGCCTCTGTGACTTCTGGTGAAGAAACACCTGCTGCTACTGCCGAACCTGCCACCACCGATGGTGCTACAACCGACGCCAGTATCACCACAGCCGGAACCCCCGAAAACACCACCATTAGCGCAGTCACCACATCCGATGTCTTTGCAACAACATCATCTGTTGGTGGCAACGGCACCCTTGCTCAGGTCACTTCCGATACCAGTGAAGTTAATGGAATTGCGCAGGTCAATGGTGCTGCCATTGAATTGGGTCACCTTAGTGCCGCAGCTGCTGTTTGTGCAGCTGCTGCTGCGCTTCTTCTCTAAATCAGAAGATGGTGATTAGTATAATGGGACATGCGCAAAGCTTGTGCCGCCGCGCGGCCCAATGCCTTGCTTGAGCCTTGAAGCTTCTTTTCACTTATTTGAGCTTGAGCTTGATCAAGTGTGTATGTAGAAACATTTTATAAATATTCATTTTGTGTATACAGACAATCGTGTTGTATTTATCTAAAAAACTGAAGAATTCATTTGACATTTGTATTGATTCCTTCTTCGACTATCTAAGGGTCTCCAATACTAGACTTCCATCAAACTAAATCATCGAGCAAAGCGGGCTACAGATTCAGACTTTACATATATATATAGTACTGAAAACTCTACTATGGAAAACGCGTAGAGCGTAGATCTAAATAGCTACCAGTAGACGGGTACTGAAAAAACATTGTAGAAATACTAAAATTTAGAGTTTGTTTTAAGGTTGATTTAAGGTTTAATGTTAGGCGTAGCTTAGGGCAGATATGTACGTCGCCGTTGCGTGACAAGTTTGTGTGACTTCTAAATTTGGGAAGTAAAATAAACACTTATGTTTACATGTATTGATGTTGAATTTGAGGTTTGCAGAAGCGCCATATCATTTGCTGTAAAGCCTGTGTAGGCTATTCTAATAAGAACTTTGGTCACAGTAGTCAAAAAAGTTTGGAAAGGAACAGCTAACCGATTTCTTGAGTCGAAAATAATGTACCGTAGCAAATCATGTTGAAAAGCGAAATGAAAGAGAAAAAATATATACATGTCAGAAAACAGTTTTAAATGAGGCCTAAGTATATGTGAAATGATATACATAGAAACTGAGAGGCTATCACCACGACAAATACAATACGTGCGGCAGACCAAATTTTATGGTAGATCTTGTTTGATATTTGACGCTCTAGCTTCGCTCTAAATTCTGAGATTTATGTGAAACAATAAGCATTTTTAGATGGGAACAATAGTATTGAACATAATTCGAAACAAAAACAAGAATAGGAAAATCAATTTATTCTCTACTACTGAGGTGCCTTTTAGTTTGTACTGCGCTGTGTGCCCATGGCATACCTTACCATACAGAGTCACTAGACCTCTGTATATTGACATAGTTTACACGTGGGCTCAACCTTTCAGAAACTTCAGGGTCTTTTGTGTCTTTAATTTCTTGGGTAAGGCTGGCTTATAAAACCTCTGTGATTCATAGAAAGGGCTTGGGCAGCGGTTGGACCCATTCCTAATCATCTCAGCAGTCCGTAGCCTATACTAGATCTAGAGCGTGTATACTTGAAAAATTTTGATACTAAATTGTTATTCTTCTTGGCTTTCAAAAGACTCGAGTGCCAACAACTTGCAAACAATGAAGTAAACATGCAACGAAAGGTTTTGAAAGTCAACTTGCCGCGCTTTGTTTGCCCTCAAACCCGGCCTAGGCTTTAGCATACAGTACAGTGAAAGCAGTATAGAGGGCACTAGGCAACGTACTCTTTTGGCCAGTAGCCACATAAGCACACACGCACCGTTTGATCAGTAAACTTTGCCAGTTATTACATAGTTTGGAGACACCTTGGAGCATCTAACGACTGGCAACCCGCAACTATGCTATTGAATATCACCTACATTGCAATATCAAACTCTACAATCCCCGTCATTGCGTGTCAAAATCAGCTTACTTACAGCGGCCATGTAAATTTGGTTTAGCACTCGTTATGTGTGAGACTTGTCGCAAGCATACCAGTACATTATTCAAACAAATTGGATAACCTACGTTTGCCCCAATAATTGAGGTCCTTTCCTACAGTAGTTACTCTAGCGTAATTATAAGACGTTTCTGCAATTTTGAGGGTTGAGGTGGTCTAATAATGGCTGGTAGTGTGTGTCTATTATAATAAATGGGTATTCTGGATTTTAAAGTATCAGGACCGGTGGTCTTAAGTGATGCAGACTTGGATTGTTGTTAAAATGTAGACCTGAAACTCACTCGTTGTTGCTTAGTTAATACTGTGAGTTATTTCAGCTCCTTCAGTTTCTTTACCCATGAGCAGCGCAATTCGCTAAGATTGTGCTTTACATCAACCGGATTCAGAATTTAATCTAGCAATGTTAGCACAGGTAAACTTGACTCAGATATAGGTTTAATCCAGGCCTAAATAGTACTTGTTACAACTTTAGCTTAAGTGTGTTAGACAAACAGGTACCAGTAATGGTCTATTATGGACTTCGAATTCCGGACTATATGCGTATGTTTTATTCAGAACGCTGGGAGGTTGTTGCTCAACTGTCATGATCTCAGATATACTTGAACGGAATTTTGCGTTTGGAGACATCGACATCTAGAATAGTTGATTTTATTCAGGCCACGTTGCAGACTACGTTGCACAGTGCACACTGAATCTTGAGATTTCAGAGAATTAATTGTCAAAGATTTGTGGATCATAACATTGCGGTATCGTATAGACATAGTGCTATACTACCTGATAATTGCCTGTTTTTTCAGGAGATCCAAGTCCAAACTATTCTATAGGATAATTGCTCAAGTACTTCAAATCAAGCCAGACCATACGTCAACAGGAAACCTATATAGGCCTCGTTATCTGGAGAATTAACTACAGTATGGAGCAACACAGAGCAATTACAACGTTATCTGGCAAAGCTTTGTGGAATGTTTGTGCTACCCCCATACAAGATCAAACACTTTGAGCAGCCGATCTGGCTTTGTCTCTGTCTGAAATCGATAGAAAGACCGTGATCGATTATTTGCATTCTGAGGGATTTCAGGCTCCTTTGTAGACAAGTAAGGCTACTACTACCTTCGTTATGGCCCGCCAAATCTAGAGAGTTGGTGATCACTCAGACGGCACACAAACCAGCAAATACCAAATAGTTCACCAAAAGGGATGACCATGGAGCGCAGAGTTCCAGGCCACAGTACAGAGAAGCCCATCACACTCCATTCAAGTGTTTTTTTAAGCAGTGATCAAGCCCCACTATTACACAGGGCTTATCTATTATTTACAGATACATGTCGGATTCTACTTATAGACTAGTCCATGTCATGTAGTACAAGCTTTAAATTGTCCCTAAGCTGAGGCGGCCAGTAAGCGCCTTTGAGTTTACGGCAACCACCGACTACTGACCACTGATCAGTCTTCTTGACCCTGCGTAGCTGCTTTTTTTATCTTGCACGTGCCTACAGGCCCAATTACTAATCATTAGCACGTGAAAAGTAACCCTGTTTCAATGAAGTTGACTCAAGTCCTAAGTTTCTCCGTGAATTTACCCGATACGCGTAAAGTGGCCAGCTGTTGGGCAATCAACAAACCTTGCGCAAGGTACGACCGCAGGTACGGCAACAGCTGCAGAAAAGCGAATTTAACAGTCTGCGCATACTTACCAGCCCATGTACGCTTAGCGGTACTAGCGTATAGGGCCTAAACTGGGACCCATAGAAAGTTTACAGGGAAAGCCTACTAGTAGTGGATTTTCCACAACGGTAGCGTTACAATTGTTGTGTCACCCTGGTAAAAGCCCTTGCCCAACTATAGCGTTACGCCACATTGTGTTCACAAAATGGGAATCACATTGAGAGGGATAAGGGTTGGGAGAGCAGGTGTTACAGGCCGCCCGTGATACCAAAATCAATAGAGAAAAGCTGAAATCGTGAAATAGACAGGATCCACAACAAATAACACGTTGTTGACGCTATAAGTCGACCGTTGTCGAAGGGATAATATATAACGTGTCTCCATTTCTTTCGGCCCCAAACCTTCTTCTTTCTCCCTTTTTCTAGCTGTCCAGGATTCCAGGGATGAAAGCGCCATGGGTCACGATAATTTGACAGAGCTCACAATTGATCATGATAACAATAGTACGCGTAGCGGAACTTCTGGGGTTCCTAGTAATACTAGTGAAAGCAGCAGTGACTTATTCTTAAGGTTCAGTGACCAAAACGCTCAAACCAGTTCAAGTCACAAAGGTAATCGAAAGGGCTAACGGTGGTCCAAAGAGAGGCTGCAATATTAATGCTAACACCGTTACAGTCCTCAAAGAACAGCCAACTGTACCGAAGGCCAAACCATTGCAATCTTTGCTGGTTCCGGCGCTGATTAAATGGAAAAAATGCCCAAAGCGTCTGGATAAGGGCAGCAGCCAAACCGATTGCAAAGGAGGATCTCATGAGACCTGCTGCATCGTGCAGGTTGCCACTGAGTACTTTGGTTGGGACAGAATGTTCACCTTGACTCAGCAAAATGGGTATGTTTCTTTGCGTTACATCCGATAAGAATTCTCAGGGAACCTCGGGAAAGAGGTTAGGAAAAAGGGGTCTACCGGTTTCCACAGTGCCCAGTCCACAATATTCACAGCATCCACTAGCGCTGGTACCGGCGGTAGCCTAGGCTGTTTGTCAAACTGTTCATCACATGGGTCCTCATTGTTTGCTCCGCTGGGCTTTCAGCAGATCTAGACTAGTCCAGCTAGGCGTCTCTGAGTTGGATATTTTTAAGGTTTTCACTAGGTTTTGAGCGGATTATCTAGAGATCAAATATCTTTTTTTCCCGTTCTGTCGGTTCCTATGCACAGTTTTACTCTCTTGTCGAAGCTTTGTGAATCAAATGCACGCAAAACCTCAACCTTATTGACTCCCGTGCGGTTTGTTTTGTTCCCAAATCAAAACTGCACTCCTATAGTAACGTTTCTCTCGCCTGGGCCTGAGAGTATTAATATTTACTGGACCGATTTCCCTGGCTTCTTTACAAATTCTTATTTTTTTTTTTCTCTTTAGACCAGCCTCAGCCTAACTCTCGTTTAGTCTCTACCCTTCAACTACCCTTTTCCTACCAGTAGGCACACACAAAATCAGATTCTACGTTCTTTCATTAAAGCAGCATTCACATAGAGATCTTACCAAGGCCTCACTGCACAACAACACAACAGCATCTGCGTCTACTATGCAACCTTCGAGTAGTCTGAACAACGCCAATCTCGCTGCCCACAACTCAGTTGGAAGGTTTGTGGACGAACTAGACGTCCATCTTGACGACCCTACTCTGCCCAATGTCGCATCGCTTCCGGCACTCACAACTACTCACAGCACAACTTCCAATAGCACAACCAGTCTGCATGGATCTCGGCCAGCCATGATTTCGTCTTTGGAGCTCGAGTCGGCAATGAATGCACAGCTGGTCTCCAATCCTTTCCTTGCACCTGCGTTCAATGCACAACCGAAAAAGTCCTTGTCCCTCAACGGACTGGAAGACCCTTCTACATTACTCTCCTATGGCAACAAGCAAGACGAAGAACATGTGATTAGCATTTCTTTAGCCGATTTCGACAATCTTGATCTAGATCTGGAATCAGTTTGGAATGCAGAAAATTCAGAATCGGCAGGGCCTAGTGGGACTTTCCTGGGCTCTACAGACTGTCCCGCGAGCAGAAGTCATAGCTCTTCAGATCTGTTAAAGAAATCCAGAGGCTCCATAGACAGCCCAATGCCACCCTCTATACCGATAGATCGGTCTCAATCCTCCCTTATGGCTAAAACTAGCGATTCTCTTCGAATTCTGAACGAGCATAACCGGCAGCTCACTCGTCGTGTTACGTCGAGTAAAAGCTTTGGCCAACTAAGCTCTAGTCTTCCTGTCACAAGCTCTGAAGGCCACAGTCATCAGATTCTCAAGCGAAAGAAGTTCGTTTTAAAGCCACAGCACATAAATTCCTATTCACCGCCGCAGTCAAAGAATCTCACCTACACAAATGAGCTCCCGGAAATGTTCAAAAACAACCTAAAGTCTTCTCTGGCTGATTCGTACTCTTCCAAGATCCGTCGGAAAGTTGCAGACTCGCCCCCTCCCCTGCTACCAGCACTCTTAGAGACTTCATTTTTCAATACAGTTGCAAAAGCATCGAAAGAGGACCAGAGCGTTTTGCCTGTCCCCAGTCATGCTATTCTGAATCATCTGTCAACCGCGTCCATCAAACATGACATGCTTGCCGTCGCAAGCACCACTAGATATAGAGAGATATTCAGTAAGTTCCATTGGAGATTTTCTAGCGAGTGCTTCACTAACACCAACAGTTACTCAAATTTTGTATGCACCCATTTGACTGCATTATTTATTTATTTTAATTTCATGCGAATTTTTCGTGATTTTGACAATTTTTTTTAAAACAATTGTGTCGCATATATTGCTAGTTTAATTAGCCAGTGAGGCGATGTTGAGTGCCTTCATGTGCTCAATGGACTCTTCAACTTCACTATCCAAGGCGCCGGTTGCGTATTCCTCGCGTGTACTGGAATCTAGATATTTTTGAACCTGTGCCAGCCGGGTGTACGACTCTGTGCAGAACTTCAGCTGTATTTTGACCAGGGCTTCAAATGAGGGATCCAGATAGGGTACGCGCATGTCAAAAAGCTGAGGCAATTCCGTGGTCAGTTGAGTATTGAGGCCTTCATACTGTGTCTGTGCTATTTGCAGATCCTTTTCTAGCCTGGGCAGCTTGTTTACATCGTCGCTTGGTTTCTCTGTCAGTTTCCTAACCTTGTGTCTGACCTGATCGTAATCCATGAGTTTGTGGTTTCGTTTTTTGATGGCTTCATTGACATCCGCAAAGTAAGCGCAAAACTGCAAGACTGGTTCGAGCACTGTTTCTCTGAAGGGCCCATCGAGTGCCTTGACGGTTTCGGAGTCCAATTCTTGTACAACTTGGAGATAATGTTTGATGACGCCTTCTTGTGTTCCGGCACCGGCACTGGAATTGGCATCCCCATAAAAGGCATGAATTGTTTCTGCTATCCTAGTCTGAGACGCGGTCATGGCTCTCAATGAGTCCAAATAACCTTTTGCTTCAATTTGAAGTTTATTTGTGGCTTTTTCCATGGAGCGAAAATGGCGTTCTTCAATATCAAAATCTTTATCAATGGTTTTTTCAACATGCCCGGTTTTCATCATGACCTAAATATGCCGGAACACCGTGTTAGTGAGGGAAGGATAGTATCTAGTCATCGGTTTTGTTCATTGATAATTCATCTATGAAATTTTGGTTTTCAGTTCCCAGTTGTTACTCTTCCAATTGCCACTCTTGGTTCTCAATTCTCGCTCTCTAACCCTCTTAATACTCATACTCATGAGTGGGGTATACATCCGTGAGTATAGAGTATAGACAGGAAAGCGAAAAAAACAGAGACCAATGCTATGCAATTAAGAAATACTATATAAGCACGAGGTCAACTTACATTAGTTCCAGCACGATTGACTGCTTTTTT
Organism: Geotrichum aggregatum; assembly: GCA_030564925.1. Taxonomy (NCBI): domain Eukaryota; kingdom Fungi; phylum Ascomycota; class Dipodascomycetes; order Dipodascales; family Dipodascaceae; genus Geotrichum; species Geotrichum aggregatum. The sequence goes on along the minus strand of JAJMAH010000117.1, from coordinate 17,521 downwards.
GAATCCTACCCAACTCATTTTTGTGCTTGGAAATTGACCGTGATGTGTGGATTTGATATTTTTCGAACGGTAGACTAGAGGTACAGAGGCCTAGAGGTTTGGTAGTTGATGATACAATATAGCCTATACCGGAAATTGGAGCAAGTGAAACGGTAAGGCCTAAGCAGTGATGTATGGGATTCGAGGTTGAAAATGCAAAACTTGGTATGGCAACGGAAGTTCTTGGAACAGAGATATGTTTCTTTTTTAAGAAGGGCAGTGAGCAATTACAAGAGAGGTTTGAGATTTCAAAGAGTTTGAAAGTTTGAGATTTTGAGATTTTGAGATTTTGAATTCGACAAATTTGAGATGATTAAAATACAACAATCTTTGGCATTAATAATAAAATATCAAGGCAATTGCAATTAGAAATGGATCAGGGAGCTTCAGCTGAGTCTTGAACACCTGAAGAGTCTTCTTTAATAACCTCCCATTTCCCCACCTCCGCCTTGTTTCGTCAACGTTTTTGTTAATATATATATACCTGTATTTTTTCTGTTAACGTTCATGTTTTTGTATCAGAGTCAGCCTTAATTTTTGCCTTAAGCTTGCCTCAAGCTTGCCCTATAAATATAACATGATTGCATACGTGCGGGCAATGTCTTATGTGATAAATGGCTGCTGGTCAGTTTCTGATCAGGCGCGCTACTCTGGGATTTATGATTATTGAAATACTTCTCATATACAAGGCCTTGGTCTACGACGTCTCTACATTTACTGCAGATTGCAGGAGGTATCGGCTCGGAATCTCATACAAAACTGTTTTGGGACCAGGCGTTGAAGCAGTTTGCAAGATGCCCAAACTCCATACTGCTGTATACACAAGTATACCACTACTTGGATTAGCGAAATATGCATCATAAATAGGTTTTGATAACAGCATTAACTAAAATACAGAGCCTTGTTTTTTTTTGTATGTATTTCCTACTAACTTTTGTGTTGTTTTATTTGATGATAAACACTTTTTTATTTGTTGGAAACAAGAGCATCGTACTTCTGCTTGAACCACTTGATAGTGTCCTCACGCCCAATCTTGTGCTGCTTGCCTACAGAGGACTTGCATCTCTTTCTGCGGGCAACACGGGCACCAGGACGGTTCATGCCAACGTAAAAGTCCATTCCGTAAATTCCGATATTGGGGTCGTACTTGATACCCAGATCAATGTGCTCGGAGATACCAAAACCAAAGTTACCAGTCTCTGAGAAGTTTCTCTCTCTGAGCTCGTACTCCTTGACCTTAAGACCACGCTCAAGAATCTCCTCAGCCTTGGGGCCACGGACAGTGACATGCACGGCGATCTTTTCGTTTCTTCTGATACCGAAAGTTCGGACGGTGTAACGGGCCTTGGAGTAGACGGGGGTTTGACCGGAAAGCTGTTCCAACACCTTGGCAGCACGGGTAAGTCTGTCACCGGACTCACCGACACAAATGTTAAGGGTGAGCTTCTCGATGCGCAGCTCACGCATGGGGTTTGCACTCTTGTCGCTCTAGAAAAATTTCGTTAGCATACATGTACTCAACAGAGATAGACAAGTCTTGTTTGATGTGTATGTCAATGGATAAGAGACCAAAGTAGTATTGGCAAAATGGAAGGCGAAAAGCTGGAGCAGAGATCGAGATATTTCACGGCATGCAAATAATGAAAACAGCAGCAAGTTTATTACAATGAAAATAGTCGTCAAGTCGTTTAGAGGCTCATGAAAAGATGAAATAAACGTTTGGGGTTTTCTTCAGCATGGTTCTTTATACTTGAGCAGTTATGCCACTTCTCTCCAAGCTCTCCACTACTTCCATACTCTCGTTGACATTTCCCAGAACAACAACAAACAAAAGCGATATATCATTCGCATGTTCAGAAAGTCCAAGAGTACTCACCATCTTTTATTGTCGAACGGTCGTTTTGGTTTCTAGGTGGGTTGGTCTAGTAACTTTGTCGAAATGGCCGGTGAAGGGGTTTCAAAGGAAAGGTTTTTTTTCCAATAATTTCCAATAGCAAAAAAGCAAAGGCTCACAACACGCAAAATTCCGTCCCAAAACGAAAAAGCACCAAAATCATAGAGAATTAACGGTCTCTTAATGGGCTAGGGTATTAGCTGAAACATATACTTTCTCAATTGGGAAAGTTGTATTATGTTTTTGCATACTATATAAGGGTCTGGTGTATATATAGGTCTTAGGGCTTTAACCTAGATGAGAACTGTTTGAAATTTAGGTACGGCTGCAATTTTGGGAGATAGTCCTGCGTAGTGTAGCCTGGCCAGTTCAACATCAAGACAAACGGGCACATATAATGCTCTTCCTTGACTAAACTTCAAGGTCGCTTGTCTGAAATATATAGCTTTATGTAACATGCCAAAATCAATTTGAGTATTCAAACTCCAGGACGGAGCTACGTGTAAGCAGTAGCGCTGTGCTGTTTAAGGTACACACTACTTTGTTCGAATTCCTACTCTCAGCATGGATGTTAGAAATAGGTTCTGAACTGATAGGATCTCGCAGTAGCATACCTAACGCGGTGCCATGGCCAATTAAATTGATAATTCATATTGGACCAGCTTTCAATTAAACAAATGTAAACGCTGTTTTCTTTGAGCTATTGTGCCATCTTCTAATCGTCTATTTCAAATATTGGATAACATAGAGGTCTACCATGAAAAACAGTATAGCATGTACGTGTAAAAACTCAATTCATTAATCGTAATATACTAGGGAACAAACTCAAGACTTCTCGTTCTACATGAGACCAAAAATTATCTTGAACGCTCATACAAACAAAGACCATATCTCATAGCCCTACGATGATCCTTCTTCAGATTTCGGGAGTTTGATAGCTTTACCATCCTCCAACTCCGTACTTGCATCAGCCTTGCGCTTCAGTTTCCCACTTCCACTTCCACTTTCACCTATACCAGAACCAGAACTATCGCTGGACTTATTTAAGTTATTCATTTTCTGCAAGTCTTCTGGAATTTTAAGACCCAGCTTTGTGGCATGTGCCTGAAGTTGCACTAATGCCGCCCGTATACTAGGCGAAGGGTTTGTAAGCTTGCTGGCTTTGACGAGCATTTCTGCAATAACTTCAGCTTTGGGCTTAGTTTCGGTTGCAGTACTGATGCTGTTGCTCGTTGCGAGAACGGTGGTTTTGGCATTGGTAGTGCTGACTGAAGGGATTGACGGTGATTGTAAAATAGAGCTGCTAGAGCTTGCTGGAGTATCACTAGCAGGGGAAACTGATTTGGGAATTACTGAAGATACGGGCTTGGGGTTGGCAGGTGATTTAGATTGTTTTGAATCAAATATGTCGTTCGGGGTTGATGCTGTCAGCAGTAAAGGTTTAGACGCTGGGCTGGGCACATTCGATATCTTACTGGCCGCGTTTTCAGCACTAGGAAGGGAAGTGGGCAAGTTCATTGAGGCAGACTCAGGTAAACCTTGCTTTGTAGGAATCTTTGATTTTTGGCTAGCGCCAGTTTTTTTGGTAGACCCTACTGCGGCTGTAATTGCACTTATCAATTGCGCTCGGTTTTTTTCCTTCAACAAATTGGTAAGTGCATTAGCAGCGCTGCCACCTTCGCCTTCTCCGGATCGTTTAGCGAGTTGCCCAATGGCAACTGCCAGAGCATTAGTGAGAACCTTGGAACTTATGGGCTGCCCTGAGTTAGCCATTTGAGCCTTGATTTTTTCTTGCAGCAAACTCAGGGCTCGTAAAGTGTCTTTTGGAAGTATTACTTGACTATGATTCACCGGCTTGGGTTGTGTGTCCAATTTTACATTGGAGTTTGCGAGATTTTTATTCTCATCTGGCTGAAGAAGAACTGGGCTCTTTTGTTTAGCAGGCTGTATTTTAGAAGGCACTTGTACGTCATGCGATGGCGATGGTTGAGCTGCTTGGCTTACATTTTGAGGAACTTGCGGATTGACTCTCATTTGCAATACAGAGGTTTGTTTTTTCAACTCCTCAGATGAAGAATGCACTCTTGGCCGCGATGGCTTTGGAACTTGCGCCATTCGAAACATGCTCTGCCCATCTGCAAGCGACTTAACCACGCCCGCTGGAGGGATGCTGGCACCTCTTGATATTGAAGGAGGTATAGGAGGAAAGGCAGAAGGAGTCGGATAATTTGGCTTGTACGGAGAGGTATCGAGAATTGCTGCATTCTGGGCTATAGAGTGCGTGGCTGTTGCAGAGGGAGGCTTAGAGGTTGAAGTGGGTATCGGCTCCGTGGCCTTGGCCTTGCTATAAGCAGGGCGATATAGGCGATCATTGCTTCCTTCAATACGAATCTCTCTGGCAATTTCAGCAATAGTCTTAGACTTTTCCTTTTTTATTGTCGCAAATTGTTCATCCGCTTCTACAAGAGAAGAGGGTAAAGGTTCTTGCCGCAATTCGCTCGAAGGCGGTGGGTGTATCTCGGAATCTTGATGCGTGCTAGGATTTGTATAAATATGTTGCGCACTTATAGTGTCTTGGTCAATTGGATTTGGCTCAAATTTTGAAAGTTCATGTTTGACTTTTGGTTTGGCTTTGGCATTGATAGCTGCCTTCTCTTTTAAGCGCTCACGTTTCTGGAAGTATTCTTCATCGATACCCCAGAGCCAGCCTTTGCCTTCCTTCGAAACTTTCTGAAAAGCTTTGTTGGATGATAAGTTGTGTCGTACTGAATGCTTCCAACCGTGTGGGCAATATCGGTAGAAAGGAAATATTTCTTGAATGGACTTGTAGATTTCGGCCAGGGATATTCCGCTTGCCTCAGGATGGGCCCGTAAGGCAGTCGCAATAAGATGAGAGTAAGGGAACGGGGGCTTTTCTCGGTATTCTGGAGGAATATCTTCGGGAAGGAATTCTGGTCCAGACGGCTTCCGTTTAGCTTTATCCAGAGCTTCCGTAGGAACCACAGCCTCAAGATCTGTTACAGCAAGAGAAGGCGACCGAGTTTCCGTCTTTTGAGTGCCTGTGGGCGAAGCTAAAGACTCAGGTAACGCTTCCTGATACACCTCTTCTTTGACCGGAAGGCCACCCTCTTCATGGTTAGCAGTCGCTGGAGGAAGAACAAATGTAAAAGAGATTTGGCCAATCTGAATTTTAGATCTAGACACGTTGTTAGAAAAAAGATGTTGAAGTTCACGAAGTACACTTACTCGTTTTTAAGAAGAACAGTCGAACCGCTATCCACAAATGAATCGTTCACAAACGCGCCGTTGCGTCCAAGAACTGATAGCTCGAACTGCTGGGAGCCAAAGTTGTAGAATATTTTGGCATGTCGACGAGATATAGCTTTTGCCACACCAAGGTCAACATCCACCACGCTTGCACCATTTTCAGGGCGCCTACCCAAAATCACCTGCAAAGTCTGGACATAAAACGTAAACGAAGGGAAATCCAAACGCGCATAAGCAGATACACGCGGTACGTCATTTTTGGATAATGAAGCACTTGAAGTTGCACCGGTTAGAGCCTGTAAAGTCAATGATTTATCAGAAAGCGGCCGGACCAAAGGCGTCTGGGGGACTGACAAGGCGTGAACTTGTAGTTTGGGTACTTGAACATGCGTGTCTAGAGCCTCGCTTTTGGAGCGTTGCTTTTGCGGTGTTGAAGGAACATCTTGAGTGTTGAGCTGTGCCTCTTTCTTCGGCTTTTCTCCGGCAATTTCGACGTGAGAAAAAGACACACCATCTACTGTAGTTTTGCCGTCTTCGTCTTTTGAGATTTCCAAGTTGTCTATGGAGAAAAAAGACGCCATATCTACGTCGGTCGTTGCTAAAGCTGCGGCGTCTGTACCAACACTCGCCACACTGGGGTCCGAAGGGTCCATTATGGCTTTTGGTCGCTCACCAGCCACAACTGGAGAGTGCGTAGGCTCTGCCGCACCTGAGCTTTTGTCAGGATTCGCTTTTGACATTGAATTGCTCGACAACTTGTGTTCCAAGCCGTTAGAGTTGAAATGGTCGGAAATAGCGCGTACGGCGTTTTCCTGTTGGAACACACTTGACCCAGGTGATACAGTGCTCATTTCTCAGGCGTTAGCCTTTGCAAAGCTTTATAGAGGTCTCAATGACATAGACTAAAAAAGGGCCAGAAAAGCACTCTGGCTTCTGTTAAATTTGTATAGTTGTTTTCAGAGGTCGCGTCGACGGAAACTGGGGAAGTCGGGAATGTTCGCGTTGTGAGAAAAGAGAGAGAAGAGCAAAGTTGGGAGTCATCAAACTCAGAAAGCAGCAAACAGAATGAGGCCAACTCATATGGACGGTGCTGTTAACATGGACGCAGGTAAAACGTTGAAAAGGGCTCTACGAGAGATTCCAATATTGAGGGCCTACTGAACTATTATCATCACCATCATTGCTTGCAACGTGCCCAATCAGCCTAGAGCTCGAGAGTATATAATACTGGGTAAGGGGAGATGAGCATATGTAGCTGGAAGGTGTATATGGAAGGCTGAGTTCTCAAGAGCGCACTACAGTGACTACATACACGATCATTGATGGAATAGATGCTTGCTACCATTGGACTACCGGCAAGAATTTTGCAAGACCCAAATAGCGATGGGTTAGCGGCCGCAAGTGGCAACGGTCCCTCAGCAGCGCCGGCATTTAGGACTGAATAAGCTTCGTTAGGAGACCAAGGTTCCTTTGAACCCACCCAGTCTCAATAACAGAGTCAGTAATGTCAACAACGGTGTGTGTAGAGGAATGCACGACTTTGAGAGCATCATTACATCTGAAAATCTGCAGGCTCACCAAGTAACATCGCCCGTAGTCGTCTAGTAACTCTAGTCTACTTGATCCTCTCACAAACCGGTGAGCTCAATGGACAAGCAGTTGCGATTGTCTCAACATCAGACTGCCCTAGACCATGACTTACACTGACATCTGTTGCCATAGCAACCCACATCTCGCAGCTAGCTGCATCAACGCTTTTGTGAGACAAATTCCCAAAACGGTCTTCACTTTCTGGATCGCCTTGATGTCGTCAAGTTATTCTGAAGACAGCGGGAGATGTCGAAGATTTCAAACTTTCGAGCTGGTTTCCACTGCTCTCAAATCTTCTTGAATCTTCATTCATATCTTTGTCTGTTTTGTCTCTTGATTTCACTCACAGACTCAAAAACCACCCATTCCAAAAACTTGCTAATTCGTTAGTCTTAATGCCATACCCAGCGGATACTACAGAGCACAGGCTGCCCACCCTATTCGAGGTCTTGAACCTCCGCACTAAACCACCGGTGGACCTCTGGTGCTTCTACGTGTTCATGCGAGAAGAGTATCATGGAATTGAGTATCTTGATTTCTGGCTTGCTGTTGTTAGGCATCTCTCTTTATGTAGAAACTACGTTCGGGGCCTCCGCCAAAGTATAATAGCGTCGGAACGAGACATGTCGTCAAGTCGAACGTCTTCAGTGCTGTTAGACACCCTTATACAAGATGGCACGCTAGATGATACTGATTCCCATAGATTATCTGCATTCCTGCGCGGCGAAGATCCTAACGGAAACCCGGGAAATCTGTACAGACTCTCTGCCTTGCTAGACACACTGAATCCTAAAGATCAGAACCTGGCAAGTGAAATCCAGCAGCTCCGAACCCAGCAGTTACAGCAGCAACAGCAACAACATCAACAGCAACATCAACAGCAACAACAACAGCAACCTACTGACAAAACACAGCAAGACTCTTATACTTTACAACCTCCAAACACAAGCATGGTGGCCGCTGCATGGGCACAAGAGAAAAGAAGGCCAGCCGCTCTCGGTTCGCCTCTAAGATTAAGTCTTCAGGAACCGGCAAGACTAGCCAACCAGGCCCTGCTACAAAACCCTTTTGATGAAAAGAGTAATGAAATACCTCCAGAATCTCCTTTCGATGACATTTCGTTTCATTCTGCTTCACAAAATCCAATGTCCAGCACTATAAATACAGACACAATTCCAAACCCGCAAACAACCTCTGCATTGTACGATCAGGGATTGTCTGCAACGCCGCCTCGGAAAATTTCCATGCAGTCCTTTAATGCTACTCCGGAACCAAAGCCGGCAGCCTCTCCAGCTACGCCTATAACTGCAATGCCGCAACTTGGCCCTCTGAATTCAGGAAATGATGCCAGAGATGGAAACGAAACAACCTCTAGCTTTGTATCACGCAACGATATCAAACAGTCCACTCACTACATTCTGGTGACTTATTTCATTCCAGGCGCTGAGCGCGAAATCGCATTACCTCAACGGATAATGCAAAACGTACGAAATGCTATAGAAATCGGAGGGCGAGACGACCCCGAGGTTTTTGACGAGGCTCGCGAGTATGTCTTTGAGGCCATGCAACGCGAAGCTTTCCGCGTTTTTCTCGCTGCAAAAGCTTTAGGCAATATCTCTCCATTTGGCTCCGTACTTCGCTTGATTATTGGACTTGTTTCAATATTTGCTGCGTTTTGGGTAGGCTTCATTCTTATATTTCTGGACTGGACTCCTGAGCGTGTGAGACTCTGGTTGATTCTGCCTTTTACCGTGGGCACATATGGAATCTGCTCTGGACTATACAGCTTGGATCCCATCACTGCTCTTCTTGGGTATTCAGAGTCTGCGCCAGGAAAACTTATTAGGATTAGAGAGCCGTATGTTCGGCGACTGTTAATTAGAAGGTCGTTTTACGTGCTTGCACTGGGGCTAATTCTGGCGGCAGGATTGGTCTGTTTATTTACCTTTGTACCTGGTAAAAGACTTTAAAACTAATTGGACTTTTAACATTTTTATTTAACTGCGATGATAGGAAATATTATTCAAACAGATCTCATGATTGCTCATTAGGCGCGACTACATAAAAGCGCTATGGAGGTAATCAAGCTCAGGGAAATATAGATCCATAATTGATATATTTAGGGCATATATAATAACAACGTACTTGAATAGAAATCTATAGGATATTAATTGAAAGTTAAATTTATTCTACTTGAAGAGAAAAAAGGCTTCACGAAAGTCGTGGTTCAAAAGGAATATAATTACAGCCAAAATGCACTGCATCATTCCTCATCTCAAAAACTTGATGATTTTCTCAGGCTTGCTCAAGTTCCTCCCAGCTTCACTATAGTCTTTCATTCCAAAAATTGAGCCAGGAGGTCCATATATAGAATCTTTCACTCGTTCAATTTCCTTCTTCATTTCATCATCTAGCCATTCACTCAATGTACTAGGCGCTTTTTCTGTATCATTCAAGCCGTGACGTTTCTTTTGTTTATCAGCGAATTTATTAGATGCAACCTCGTGCTGTATTCTGAAATCGTAGCTTGCATTTCGAAAAGTCAACACGGCACTCATGATTTGGTGGGGGTTATCCCTATCGAGATCTTGTCGTGGAATGGCTAACGCAATTTCTTCATCGGTAGTTGAGAATGCTGAGTATTCGAATGTCCCCAAAATATAGTTGTCCAAGGCCATATGCAGAGGTTTATTGAAATAAGGTACCGCTGGACTTTTCGTAGTGCCAACTCGATGCGCTACTGCTGTGGTAGTGTTTTTGTCATCTTCAAGACTTAGCTTGCCAAGTATATCGAACTCCTCAAAACCGGCTATTGCATCATGAGTATTTCGGTATGTAAGATTCTGATCACGCGTACGTATAGATTGAGGAAATGGAGCTTTTTGAGGATCCGGCTTGTTTTTTGAGTAGTCAAGTAATTGGCCTGAGTTTAGTTTTCCGGGAAGTTGTATTGCAGCTCTAGTTGGTGTTGGATGTTTGGTAACGCCTTTCGGGCGTCCTGCTTTTTGGGGGGTGCCAGAACTTTCAGAATGATCAATTGTGTGTTTTGGCGACATCAAAAAGAGTGTAAATAGCAAAGTGATTGGTAGCAAAGTCCTTCGACCAAGATTACCTGGTCCAAAAAACGGTACGCCGCTAATCACATGCCAATTGTATATATCGGCCACTATACTACTCTAAATGTCAGTATTAAATCGTCGCACATGTTGCCATGTTTTTTAGTGCTAGTAGCAGCGGTTACTTTTTAGTAGTAAGAAGATGAAGAGGAGCCAGTTAAAACGCGTAGCAGCGCAAATACATAGCACTACTAACCTGGAAGTTGCGCTTGTTATAGGGAGCACGTAAAAATCACTCTTATCTTTTTGGTTTCCTGAAATCAATCAATATTTAGAATACAAATGCAGTAACCATTACGAAAAGCGCTTCTAAAAGGTGCAGAACAACTCAAGTTGCCCATACAACTAAAGAGTTTCTGAGCTGAACTAGGTGCTCAGTAATATTCCAACCGCTGAATGCCCTAAGACTTATTAATCAAGGCAGACAGCTTGAATGAAAGTTTTGCAGAGGCTGACGGCCTTGGGATTGTTAATTGATATTGATCAACAAAGATAAATCTATGGAAATTAATCTATGAATGCCCTGACAACAGAGAATGAAGCCTACTAATGAACATAAGTAGTGGAAATTTCTTAGATACTAGTCATAAAAATGTAGGTTGAGGGCTTTGAAATCGAGCTCAAAATTACCTAGAATAGGAAGAGGAGTTAATTGGCCACCAAATAGTGTCATATTCGTTGTCAAAAATCTGGCTATACAAAGTGTCATCAAGGTAAAAAGGCCCCTTGCAGCAAGAGGTTCTTTGAGGCAACTACATCAGATCTCAAAAAGATTATATGCTTGTAGAGAACACTTTATCTTGCCTACGTTAATCTATCCTACTAAGAGTATTGTTTTTCGCGTATCCTTTTTGTCCTCTCTGTTTTTTAGACGCTTGATCTATGTATACCAAACTGGAACCGGTCTTCTTTCACTATCCAGCCCACTGAAGTTGAATTCAAATACATTGGCCACACTCACAAGGCAAAATGTTCGTCGAGCTATTCCATACTAAGCCAGATCAGTTAGGCCCGCTATATACGGATTTATTCGTGTATTCGAAGCGCGGCTTTGAGGTGCAAGATTGCATTTATTGATTTAACAGTAGCTAAAGAGTTTGTAGGCTGTTTGGAGCTATATGAACCTCTTGAAGTGTAAAGTAATGTGTGTATAGTCCTCTATTGTTATAGATCTAGGCAATACATGAATTCAAGTAAAAATTGTTTACGCTGTATCTACATGTGACTATAGATTCATTAAAACTTGATTGAATTGTCTCGACTCTGTAGTATAATTGCACAGTATTATAGAGCAAACTTTTCTACGTATTCCAAATATACTACTACTGTCAAACTGTATATAGTAATTTTGCCCATTGCCAGGTTGAGTCTATTACCGACAGAAAAGTCCAAGGCGCTAGTATACCACCTTTTCATCTGAACAATCACGATTTGTTGAATATTATGGTAACGAAGGAAATGCTTATAATAAGAAGAAGTCATAAAATTTAAGCTATAGCTATAGCCATAGTTTATGACACATCTTATTGTGATTACTAAATATGTGCGGCTTACAATAGCATCTGCTACCGCGGGTAGACGTTGTGATCAAACTTTCAGTAGCAGACCCTTTCTGGCTTTGCTTGCTCAAGCCTCCGAAGGCAATGCATTGATTGTGAGCCTATAGATTTCAGCAACCTGGAGGCCTGAACTGCAATGGCTACACTCCAACATGGAAACATTTCAAATCTCTCGCATCCCCTTTCTATCTCGCTGGCATGTCCTACGTGTGGTCACTTCCTAAATATTGTTCGGCATCCACGGGTTTTAGCTCCGTTATGCGGAACCCTCAGCCGCACAAGATATAAGACTGCCAATCGAAAGTCCCGAGCTCTCTTACGATCTTACGAAATTAATACTAGCAACTGGCACTGTGGCACTGACACCCCATCGTGACGCTGTTTTCGGCAGAAAATCAAAATAATGCACAGAAAAAGGCAATGATGACTTTCTTTTAGAGACATGACCCTCACAATAGCCCGTCCTGGACAATTTAAAAAAAAAAGAGAAGAGCCACTTGATACAAAGACCCAGGAGCGTGCACGCAATCTAGCTCGACGAAGCGGGGATGAGGTGTGTGAGAGCGAAACGTTACCTGGAAGGCTCAAATGTTAATGTGTCAAAGTCCGGACTGGCGGGAGAGGTTAGGTTCTGCGTATCATCCGGGACAGAAGCCGACGCGCAGTATTGTATATAAACGGAAATTACCGCTCATAGAAAGTGTGCTCTATCTACGCTTGAATCGCAATATCTATAAATAATGGAGAACAATTGCGACACAGATGTTAATAGGTCGTGTTCCTCTAAGGGATAGACCGAGACTTTAGGTAGAAAGCCAAAAGTAACACATACGTACGGTATCTGGCTCAGGCCATTGGATACTGTGTAGTGACGTGTGAAAACCCTCAAGAAGCTCTGGAAATACGTTAGAGCTCATGCTGAGGTTCACTGCTAAGCCTTTACGCGTACAGAAAACCCATCTTGAAACATCAACACATAAGACTTGAATCTTATAACTTGGGACTGCATATTCCACTTGTCCTAGTTATTCTCGTCTATTTTACCGCAAATTACTGTTTCCCCGGGTTTTCCCCAATAAATGGAGATTTGAATATGTAGGCCGCGATAATTCTCGGGAGCCGAATCTGAACGCTATACGAGGCAGGCTAGACATTGTAGGGATATTGTGGGGTAATATGATGAAGCTATGCCCTGAGGTTATTGACACCGTAGAGGTTAAAGCAGGCGTAGTTCTCAAGAGATGGAAAGGAATTCTGAGAGCAACTTGAGAGTTTTTCGGTCTTGGCCATCTTGTATTCGTAATTGAATTTAGGATGAAGTCAAGTTTGCAAAGCTTTGAGGCCACATTATCAAGTAAAAGGGCTAGCAATGAAACGGCTGATGGCGAGATTTTCACGGAAAAGGCACAGGGCCCAGCTGCAGTCAAGAGTATCAATTACATAAGCACTATATACAAGATTAGTCAGACACGATAAAAGGGCGGAATCAGTATCATTTTGAAGCCAGACTGGACCTGAAAGGTCTTGGAAATCACTTTGAGAGTGGTTAAGCGTGGTTAGCTTGCTTTGCACCGAAATGCTCTTTTCATTTCGAGAATATTAGTCGCAGCTTTTGCCTGTCTGCAATTGAGAGTCCATGACCAGTGCAAAACACTGCTATAATGCCGCAGCTCGTGTATCGGGGCGCCCAGAGCCAAATTAGCAGCTGATATGAGTCAATGACTAATAATTTTTTGATTACAAATAACAGCCAACAAATAGCTCAACAGTTTCCAGCAGTCACCTAACCAGCGCTAACCATTGTTCACAAATACAAACCACATTTAAACCCAACCTCATCTCTGGAAATCTTGCAACTTTTCTCGATTTTCGTGGCACCAAAACGCAACAAGCAAAGTGTTGTTGCTGTTCTAACTAGAATTGCATGCACTCTAAAACTGCCCTCGCTCCCCTCACCCACAGCTTTCGCTCGAATTTCTAGTATTTCTCAAAAATTATATAAACCGCCCTTTGCCCCTCCAATTCTGCTTTCTTTCTCTTCTCTCTTCTCCCTTTCCTTCTCCATCAATCATCAACTCCTTTCATCACCCATCTTCTTCACAAACAATCATCTACTAAATACATTCACAATGGTCAAGGTTGGAATTAACGGATTCGGCAGAATTGGACGTATCGTATGTATATTGTCTCCTCAATTGCTTCAAAGCCATCTAACGAACTTGATAGGTCCTTAGAAACGCTCTCAAGAACCCCGAGGTCGAGGTTGTTGCTGTCAATGATCCCTTCATTGACATTGAGTATGCCGCTTACATGTTCAAGTACGACTCTACCCACGGAAAGTACAAGGGTGAGGTCTCTCACACCGACACTGCCATTATCATTGATGGCAAGTCCATCACCGTCTTTGGTGAGCGTGACCCCACCGCTATCCCTTGGGGTAAGGCCGGTGCCGACTACGTTGTTGAGTCCACTGGTGTCTTCACTACTACTGACAAGGCCTCTGCTCACTTGAAGGGAGGTGCCAAGAAGGTCATTATCTCTGCTCCTTCTGCTGACGCTCCCATGTTTGTCGTCGGTGTTAACAACGAGAAGTACACTTCTGACCTTAAGGTCATTTCTAACGCTTCTTGCACTACCAACTGTCTGGCTCCTCTTGCCAAGATCATCAACGATAACTTCGGAATCGTTGAGGGTCTCATGACTACTGTCCACTCCATCACTGCCACACAAAAGACCGTCGACGGTCCTTCTCACAAGGACTGGAGAGGTGGCCGTACCGCTTCTGGTAACATTATCCCCTCATCCACCGGTGCTGCCAAGGCTGTCGGTAAGGTCATTCCTGAGCTCAACGGAAAGCTCACTGGTCTTTCCCTCCGTGTCCCCACTGTCGATGTCTCGGTTGTTGACTTGACTGTCCGCATTGAGAAGCCCGCTTCTTACGACCAAATCAAGGCTGTCGTCAAGAAGGCCTCTGAGGGTGAGTACAAGGGAATCGTCGGATACACCGAGGATGCCGTTGTGTCTACTGATTTCATTGGTGACACCCACTCTTCTATCTTTGATGCTGCTGCCGGTATTCTCCTCAACGAGAACTTCGTCAAGCTCATCTCTTGGTACGATAACGAGTACGGTTACTCTGCCCGTGTCGTGGACCTCCTTGTCTACGTTGCCAGCGTTGATGCCAAGGCTTAAAAAAGTAACTCTAATGATGTAAAGAAATTTTGATGCTTCGATTTTAACTACCATGAAGACTTTCTAATGAAATTGCTTGCTTGAGCTTGCTCGATTTGAGAAGATTGTAACGTAGTCTGTGATTGGCCAATTGGGAAATGTGTACTTATCACGTGGTACTTGGCTGCTCTCGCGGCGTCTGAGTTGGGAGCGAGTAGGCTGGAAGGTGTATTCCTCGGTTTCGATTGTATGCGGTGCTGGATGATGGCTGTTTGCTTGGATGCTCTACGAAAGGTTTCGCAAAACACGTATACTCGAGGTCCAGAGAAAAGGGCGTTTGCTGTGCACTTGGGGACGTGTGAAATTCATCTGTTGCAGATGACTCTAGACTTTAGCTGAGGAGTCCGGAGCATATGTATCCAGCCGGGCTTTTTCGATTTGGGGGTGAGTTTAAAGTTGATGGTTAATGCGAGGTCAACAGTGATGTGGTACAAATCAGAAGGTCTCCTACAGCCAATAGGTCCAATCTACTACTTGTGGACGTGGACGTGGAAGTGCTGAAAAGCCGTGGGCCTAGGCCTGTGCAGCTTTCGTGGTGGCTTTCTTGTCTCAAGCGCAAACGTTTGTACCGCCTGAGAGGCTTGAAAGTCTGGCCTACTGTATTTTTGATCCGTTGGTTCTACACGTAAATTTAGGTGGAAGTGCTACTTATTTTTGTTTCTATTTTCTTGTCGTGGTCTGTTTCGTGTTTTTTGTTTGCTTGTTTTGCTTGCTTGCTTGTCGCAGCATAGCCTAATGGTATTGGGCATTGGGTATTGGTGAGGGGCAAGAGAAAGACAAGAAACAATTTGCAAGAAAAGAGGGGCTCGTTTCGATTCTATTTGGTTCCTTTTGGTTCCCTAAACAAAGCCTCTTCGAGGGGTTTTTACCGGAAAATCTATATCTTTCTGCACCGGTGGTACATGCGCGATGAGAACATTTGGATTAGTCTAGTTTATCCGGGAATTTTTGGGTAAAAAAATGTGAACTTGGTGATAGCATGTCAACCAGTTCTTTTTTTTTTCTTCTTCAGTCAGCGGTCATGACTACACGTATACTGAGTAACACTGCAGCTGCTGATTGAAAGCATTATGAGTCGGCGTGCGAGAGATACCTGAAATACCGGTCTTCATCATAACCCAAAGCTACCGGGAAAAAACGCAGCACAGTAGACACACTTCTATGACATTTGGCATCGTAGCTCATGTGATTGGTTGATTGGATCCCGTATTGCTATAGCTCTAACTAGTGTTTCGGCCTATAGCAATTCCATCGAGGCGAGGTGGGGAGAAAGCTTCTTTGGTATTTTTTTATTTCTTCTTCTTCTTCTTTGCTTTCTAAGAAAAGTCCGTTTAAACTGATTGTTTATCTATTTTCCAATGCTTTCACCATCTTCTATTATGTTTAGTTGAAGTGAACTGAACTTTGTTTTTTCCCGGTAATATGAACTCATGTTATTGTCCTGGAAAATTCTAAAGTCAAGAATACTTGACAGAAGACGTTTTATTTTCCTTGGCTAATACAGACAATCCCATACGGTTCAATTTGTTTACTTATTTTTCCCGAGCTTTGACGAAGCAAGTATGTTAAGATACTTTTTCTGACTTTGAAAAAGTTGTCAAACTAAACCACATCACATCGTTGTCTTGCATAATTGTGGTAACTGCCCTGATAGCAACCAGTACGAGACGCTTGAAGTAGACGTTTCGTATGCTTTTCTGATACAGACTTGGTTCCGGGGCAGTATTTCGCTTTTCTTTTCGTTCGTGTAAAGAAATTGTCAGTTCCTAAATCACAATGATCGAACGTCGATAAAGTAGACCTGTCTATCTTTTTTTTCAAAAAGTTCGTCTCTTTTTCTTCAGCCAATTTGAGTAGCTAAGCAAAGTCACTTTATTGTCCTGGCTATACGTGAAGAAAAAAAAGCACTCTGACTGTAATAACTGTTTATATCTAGAGAAGAGGACCAATTTAAGTTCTTGACTGATACAGACCAATTCAGCTTACTTGCTGTGTTTGGGTTCAAGTGCAGCAATTGTGCCGGAATACTCCCTGAGTTTCCAAAAAAACCTTCGGTCTTGGAACTACATTGCTAAGGAGGAGCTAGTATAGATTGCCGTCAACTATATCTGAATAGTCGCGGCTGGTGCTGAGCTTGTTAGAACTAAACCAAACGCGGCCATGTAATAAACCTTTTCAATACGTCCCAGGTCCCGCATCTTCTGTGTCCACGCAATTGTAATAACGGGAAGCGCAATTAGTTTCAAGCAAGAAAAAGGGCGCACAACTTTCCAGTACCCAGCAGGAACGAAATAATCAATCAATCTAATGTCCTGGCTAAATGCAAAAACTACACAAGCTCTAATAACTATTTATACCTGAAGAAGCCCAGCAAGAACTCCGGTCAAGTTTATCCGTGATATAGTTGCCTTCAAAAATTAAGAGCCTGACTAAAACGCAGCAGCTGCCCAAAAGCTTTGAAATATGGGACCTCATATCATGAAACCAGGGGCAAATGCAAACTTCTCTTCATTGCCTTGAACTGCAAAAAAAAAAAAAAAGATAATACATCAGTTTATTGTCTTGGCTAATTATGGAGACCACCCTGTCGGTAGTAACTATTAGACGCGTATAGAAGAAGACATGGTTCTTTGCTTGTCTGATACAGACTTGGTTTCTGGGCGAAGTATTTCGCTTTTGCTTTTGCGTTCGTGTGCGGTGATGGTGTTGGAATCCTCCCTGCTTTGGCAAAGGCTTTACTTAAGCCTTTTTATCACAGCGCTTCAGGGAAACCTGGCTGGGGAGCCAGGGGAAAACCTAAGCGAACTTCCCTCATAAGGTTTGAC
>JAJMAH010000116.1:0-68821 GCA_030564925.1 Geotrichum aggregatum | reverse complement strand
TTTTGGTGACGAAGAACTTGATGTGTCCCGACTTAGTGCGGGCTCCATACTTTGCAGTTCCCTCACCATGTAAGCTGTCAATTTTTTTGCCGATTTCAGACATGTCGTACTCAAGTCGGACATCCATAACTCTTATGTTTACTTGGAACATTTTCTTTTCTTCTTCGTCTTTCTTGTTGGTTAATTCTTCGGCGCGGATATTAGCGAGGGGCGTTTTGCTCGCTGAGACCGTAGTCCATGGTGCATCTTTCGAACAAATTTGAATGAATGAATGAATGAATGGATTGAATTCACGGTTTGAAAGATTATGTAGAAACAAAAATGGTAAAAGCAACTTATAGACAAAGAGTAAATAGTTCTCCCCAGATTTGTATCAAATGCATTCACGACGTTATATTTTATTCTTCAAGGATGGCTTATGCCAAAATTCATGTTACCGTAAGTCAAAACCCGAATCACTCTTGAGAATTCCCCCTTCGAACAAATTTAGTTAAAATTGTACAATTTTACCTCTTTCAAGATGTTGTTTTCAATAAACCCTAGATATGTAAAATATTAAAGCAAGGCACTATGGCCGAGTGGTTAAGGCGAAAGATTAGAAATCTTTTGGGATTTTCCCGCGCAGGTTCAAGTCCTGCTGGTGTCGCTTACTTTTTTGATGATAGGCTATCGTAGCACTGTTTTTGAGGCCCTATTGCAGTGCTTGCTTTTCTTTTGTAAATTACTCAGTAAAAAGACACGAATCACTTGGGTATGCCAGGAGATCAACTAGTCGGGGTTGGTCAATGTCAAACTCATATTGCACTCCTTTTTCCAATTATCAAAACATGCCAAAACCTTTAACAGTAGACAACTTGACAGACAAGTAGTCATAACAATAAGAAGTCTGTTGAATCGGAGAGGCATTTGCAAGCTGCAAGGAGAGCCCAAAAGCTTGCACGTAAATAATTTTTTCAGTGCTGAGCGAAAAAGTATTATATGAGAATCGATCTGGATCCAATCTGGACCAACAGATTTAACGTGATCCTTGAAAGCCGTAACCTAGTTTTGTGGACCTCTGCTCGATCGAAGGCCCATTCCATGAACTAAGCTCTAGCAGCATGGGGGTACAATAATACCCATAAGAGCCTCATATCGTACCAAAAAAAAAAAAAGTAGCCTATCTAAGCCCTGCGTAGCTTACATGCACCAGAAAGTAAGTAACAAAAATACGGCTTGTTCAATCCTTGTTTCATCGAACTTTCCCAGAGGGGGGACGAAGTTACACAGTACTTCGGTAGGTCTCGAGCCCTCATGGCAATAAATAAGAACAGTGATCCTCTTTGATATTCCATGGACCAGAATTAAATCAACAGACAATACTTGTATCATTCATCTCAAGCCAAAATGAATTCAATTGATCACTCCTACAGTATCGACGGTCACAAAGGTTCTACATGGCCCAGTGAATTTCCAAATCATCTGTCACCAGGTCCAGCCTCAGATTATAATCTCTACGCTTTCTCTCATCTACTTAAGCCAGTAAAAGATCAATCTCATCATTATCAAATTCCATCCAGACAGCACAGCTGCCTGAAAAAAATCCGAAACCTCATAGATCGCTTGGGATCTAGAAAACACGTCAAGAATTATTACCGAGCTATCAGCCCCACAGGCTCTCTGAATGATGACTTCAGTTTGCCCGTCGAACACGATGATCATCATATCAAATGCAATTGTCATGAACTTTACCTAGAAATTGAGCTAGCACTGGCTCAGTCCCGCAAATTTGCTCGCAGGCCGAGAGAAACCGATTCTGAGGAGTCTACTTTCAGTCGTCACACAAAAGTGCACTCTGAAACACAAACAAGATCAAACGTAAACACAAGCCCAAATTCAAGCCCACAACTCCCAATTACACCACAGAGAGATGTCTCAACGAGACGGCCCTAATCAGGAAAGCGCACAGTCAACCGGTGGTCACAGCAATAATATTACGGCAAGTTTTAATTTTGATGATGGAAACAGCAGCAATCACAATAGCATCACTGAAATCTGTGGCGGCAGGTACAATGATAGCATAGCTAGCGAGTCCTCGTGTTGTGGAACTGAATTACTAAAATTAACTTAAAGTGCGCGCTACCCGCTTTTCAATATGCCACTGGAGACGATATACCAGAGAATATTTGGTCTTCCTACTGTTGAGCAATAGCGACTAATGAATCTGAACAACTTATGAGGAGTTTTGTGATTGTCAAAGTATATCAGAGTTTACCTTGGAACGTGTACCTCTTTTAAGAAGATGTAAAAATCAACTTTGCTTATTTACTCTACGCACTGCAACTAGAAGCTTCAAAAGCTGAACTGACCTCATTCTAGAAATCACGATACACAGGTTTTACAGCGAGTACTCCGTGGTTATCGAAATTTCGGGAGGGAAAATCATAGTTACTCATAAATTGAAATAAAATAAATACTTCATCAGCTTATTGAGAAAAATTTAGATGGGAATCAATGAAGTGGAAGATGAGGAAGAACACGCTAGGCCAGTAAGGTGTTGCTTGGTAAAGGCGCCTCGTCACTTTGGTCATCTTCGTCTTCGTCCATGATTTCTTCGTCCAGCAGCTTCTCAAAAGTCTCTAGAATCCTCTTGTCCTGTGTTGAAAGGGAGCCAGGATTTTTATCGTGTGCATCAGTCTTGGACTGCATCCAGAAAAACTCTCGCTTTTCTGAGCTCTGGAATTTGAGTGCAAACACCCTCCCTGTAGTGCATTGCTTGACGTGAACCCATTGAGCATCGCCAGGAATTAAAACATATGGGAATGCAGAGCTGAAGTCACTAGGCGGTTTGAACCCATCCCTTGGTTGCCATGAAAAAGAGAGGTAGCCTTCATCGGGATCGCGGACTACTGATATTTTGCCAGACCCTGCGCGGGGAGTGACAGTCTTGGTTTCTTCATCATAATCTGCATAACCAGCATTAAAAGTTAAACTTGGATCAGACATTTTGAGTGTGTTTGTTCGTGGGATAGAACAGGTATTCAAATTAGAACTGATCTGGATTATAAACAGACTTCAAAGCTTTTACGGCGGAGTGTTTGGAGTGTTCATTTATGGAAATCGAGGCAGAGTGGCAACGATGTTACCCTCCCTTGTAAGCAAAAGTGCTGAAATTCCGACGTACATCTTGACAGGGATGGCCAGCCGATTTTGATTATATCCTACAGTTCTTCAGAAAGCCCATTGAGACAAGAGAGGCGGCCATAATTTACTCAATATTGATATACAATGAGCTCGTTTCCTCCACAAGATGTTATTGTTCTGGTAAATCGAATCGCGTCTCTACTGCGTGAGAGAAAACAAACCATCAGCATATCTGAATCAGTGAGTTGAGATCAATGCCTAGCGGCAATATGGCAATAATATGTTTGTAACAAGGCAATTCTAGGCATGTGGAGGATTGATTTCGTCTTACTTGGTGTCAGTACCTGGTGCTTCAGAGTATTATCTCGGTAGTACTCTCACATACTCTCTCAAATCCCGTCTGAAGCTTAGCGGGTGGTCCACGGAAGAGATTATATCTTATACGTGAGTTAACTGTCACTTTTTTTCTCTTAGATGGTTGGTTTAACCTACGTCATTTAGCGGCCCAAGCGAAGACGTGGCACTAAGGCTGGCACGCAACCTCAAGTTCGAGCTTGGCAGTACCTACACACTATCAGAGACTGGATGGGCTGGGCCTACTGGCCTGGACGGGAAGACTACAGGGCAAGTGGGGTCTGTGTTTTTCGCCGTCGTGAGTCCTGTCAGTCAATTCACCACTACCAAGAAACTTGACAACGTAGATTCCGAAGATAGAGCTGGAAACATGGCTAAATTTGCAAAAATGGCGCTTGAGTTTCTGTTAGAGACTCTCGATAATAGCGATTGATATGTACTCTCACAAATCCCAGGACTTTCTGCTATTGCATCTTAATGAATTGAAATGTTAAACTGACATTTCACAGGAGTCAAGCTGTATCAAAATTTATTGAAGAATTTCTTCCTTGTTATATATGTTGCTCTCATGTGGGTAAATATAGCTATATTATGTATGGTATATGGAACAGAGGCCTAGAGATCCACATACCATACTTCACTAGTTGGCCAATAGAAAAAAGGGGCGAGATCTTGCCAGCACTTTGCAATCGCTTAGTTGTGGGGCAAAAGCCTAAGGAGTCAGTAGGGAGGGTTGTTAGGGAAAGCCATAGAGTGAGATAATTATACGTGCACCGGTAGTATCCTTATTTCATCAAATTTCATTAAATTTCAATTACAGGCTTGAAAAGGAGCAAAATGACAAGGTTATGATTTATAACGTAGTAGCGCCATATTGCTCCACTTAAATAATAGATATGACCTTCTTCACAGTCACTGACACTGCCGCCGCCACTACAAACAGAGGTCTTGCGTGTCTTGTGAGTCCTGAGAAGACACACGCCCACTGAGCTAAGATCTGGGGGTATCGAGTTTATACTATGGTATTTACGATAGCTCAGATTGCCCCTAAGCCCCCGCTGTATAGCTTTTTCCCGATAATGGCGTAGTATATATGTCAGGGCTAGGTTATACGCACATTATCTGCCCTAGCCCTATATGTCTCCTTAGTTAGACACCACTTTTTCGCCTCTGTTGCCTGAAATATATATAATCTTTCTTTTTCTCGCTGTTTTTTTTTCATATTTAACTTTTTCCTTTCCCTTCCCTTCTTCTTCTTTCTCTTCTTCCTCCCTTGCTCTGAATTGACAAAGATATCTACTCTCTGTTTCTTAGACACCCTTTGATATTCCATATCCAATACTAAAAAACATAATTCACAATGGAAGGTAAGTGTCATCTAGACTAATGTCAGATCCTCCTCCTCCTCCCTTTTTGAGATATTTTTTGGTTGGGCTGAGCTGCAAAGATCTCACGGATAATGGACACATCATCAATTAGCAGAAGTGCAAAAAATTCTTTGCGCGCAATTGCGGGATCTGGGTTTACTTGCCTATCGCTTTTGATGCTACGGTGTCTTGATTTTTTTGTGATCGCGGAACCGGTGGTATTTCGCCCAACCGTAAAAGGCCACGACTATCATTTTCCCTCAACATGGAAAATTAAAAAGTGCAGCCAGCCAACCACTATAACATGAGACAAGGACAACAACCAAGCACAGCCTCAATCATATTTCTCCGAACATCTGCACTGATGAGATGCCTTTACGTATTATATAAGATTTTGATGAGGTTGTGGTTGGTTGATTGGCGGGCCATGTCGGCATATATTGCGTACTTTCAGTGCTAACTTAATATTCAGACGAAATCGCTGCCCTCGTTATCGATAATGGTTCCGGTATGTGCAAGGCCGGTTTTGCCGGTGATGATGCTCCTCGTGCTGTCTTTCCCTCTATTGTCGGTCGCCCCCGTCATCAGGGAATCATGGTCGGTATGAACCAGAAGGACTCTTATGTCGGTGATGAAGCCCAATCCAAGCGTGGTATTCTCACTCTTAGATACCCTATCGAGCATGGTATTGTCACAAACTGGGATGATATGGAGAAGATCTGGCATCACACTTTCTACAATGAGCTGAGAGTTGCTCCTGAAGAGCACCCCGTTCTGCTCACTGAGGCCCCTATCAACCCCAAGTCTAATAGAGAGAAGATGACCCAGATTGTCTTTGAGACTTTCAACGCTCCTGCTTTCTACGTTTCCATTCAGGCCGTTCTTTCTCTGTACGCCTCTGGTCGTACTACTGGTATCGTTCTTGATTCCGGTGATGGTGTCACTCACGTTGTCCCTATCTATGCTGGTTTCTCTCTTCCCCATGCTATCATGCGTGTTGACATGGCTGGCCGTGACTTGACTGACTACCTCATGAAGATTCTTTCCGAGCGAGGATACTCTTTCACTACCTCAGCTGAGCGTGAAATTGTCCGTGAGATCAAGGAGAAGCTCTGTTATGTTGCTCTTGACTTTGAGCAGGAGCTCCAGACTGCTTCTCAGAGCTCCTCTTTGGAGAAGTCTTACGAGCTTCCCGATGGTAACGTTATCACCATTGGCAACGAGAGATTTAGAGCCCCTGAAGCTCTTTTCCACCCCTCTGTTCTCAGTTTGGAAGCTGCGGGTATCGATGAGACCACTTTTAACTCTATCATGAAGTGTGACATTGATGTTCGTAAGGATCTTTACGGTAACATTGTCATGTCTGGTGGTACCACTATGTACCCTGGTATTGCCGAGCGTATGCAAAAGGAAATCACTGCTCTTGCTCCTTCTTCCATGAAGGTCAAGATCATTGCTCCCCCGGAGAGAAAGTTCTCTGTATGGATTGGTGGTTCCATTCTTGCCTCCCTGTCTACTTTCCAACAGCTGTGGATCTCAAAGCAGGAGTACGACGAGTCTGGACCTTCCATTGTCCACAGAAAGTGCTTCTAAACGGTTTTATAACCGTTTTATGTATAATCTCTTTAATGTTTTCATATTTTTAAGTCACATTGGTTCTTAACTCGTTATGCAACCCGACCAAATAACGGTTGTTCTAGATGATTGTACTAGATTTATATCGGCCCGGTAGTCAGGCACTAGAGTTGGGTGTAAAAAGCAAGCTGTTTGAGCTTGAACGAAGACACTTGAGGTGTAAAATCCCCTGGTGTACTACGCATGTATTACTAGGTAGGGCACGTCGACATGAAGTTTTTTACCCGTACTCGTAAATGCAGTGTGTACCGTAGTGCTGTGTAGAGTACGTATGAGACAGTTGATGAGGTCCGAAGGCACCGTTGGGCTTCGGTCGATTTTAACCAGTCTCCATGCCCCTTCCCACCCACGTGAATCCAGCAGACCTATTTTTTATTTTTTTTCATTTTTTTCATTTTCTTTCTAATAATATTCTCTGTCCAATGCCAACTACTTTGCTTGTTCTACTTGCTCAACTCTAGAATTCTTTATTATAATTGTTATCGACTTCTTTCCTTCTCGCTTCTTCTCTCCATCTCATTGATCTCTCAATAGTTGGACTTGCTCATCGATCTCCCCTAGAACTACTCTACGACTGCCTAACGCCTGCTTTAAGAACTTTTTGTGGCTTTTCTGTTTCCAGCACAGCACTTTCTTCTGCTTCATCGTCTTCTTTTTCTCTTTCTTCTACGCTTCTACTGCATTTTTGCTCTTGTCTTTTTATTCTCCATCCAGAATGCTACGTCTTCAGTAGCCAATCATGTAACCAATCTCGTCCTTAATGATATCTTCTCAGCAGTCTCCCATCATTACCAACCCTTTGTCGACTTCTCCCGCATCTACTGCCTTATCCCGTACACCTACTTCTTCAAACATCCTCAGACATGTGTACCATACAAAAGACAAACCCTCCTGTGCACTCTCTCAGCCGCAGAAAAACACTTCAAACTTAGCCAGTCCTACTGTAATTCACGAAAAGCCTAAGCAGGACAAACATACCAAAATACCGCAACCTTCTAAGCAATCCCTCTCATCACGCTCCATGGTTTCTTCATCTGCGAGCACTCTCTCAAAGGAGCCCAAGACTCTATCGAGGTCTTTCTTGGAATGTTCCACAGGCGATATTATTGTCCTCGTATCTTCCATGCTACAGGAGCTGGTCAACTTAAACGATGCTCTACCATTTGACGCGTCTCAATTAACTCGGTTTCATTCTCGCTCGCCGCCGAACATCTCGATCAAGGACTACCTAGTCAGAATCACCAAATTTTGCTCACTGGAAAAATCAATCCTACTGGCCATGATTTATTATATTGATCTCCTCTGCACCACATACAAAATTTTTAACATCAACAGTCTAACTGTGCATCGATTTCTAATCACAGCAGCAATGGTGGCTAGCAAAGGTCTCTGTGACACGTTCTGCACAAATACACATTATGCGAAAGTCGGCGGTCTCTCAAAGCTTGAGCTCAACTCTTTAGAGGTAGAGTTTTTAATTCGCGTGGACTACCGCATCGTTCCGGAAGCTGAGCGACTTGATCAATATTTTGAGCGAATGGTCACGCGAATGAAAGATAAGTACACGTTTGCTCCTGAGAACGAGACCGAGGAGGATCAACGTTCACTAGAGCAGAATCATCAGCATCATCAAGTATCTGGCCATAAAATTGTGTCACGGAATTCACATTCGCCTGAAAATACCCAATCTGCAATTTCTAAACTGGGCAGTAGCTCTCGCAAAGTCATCCCTTCTAGCGTGAAGCTTCCCTCGGAAATAGCTCACCACGAAGGAAGAGCCAACTGCACATCCCCATTGAAAAGACCGTCGACAACTAGCGACAGCGATGCTAGTAAACCAAACGCACATAGAAATCGGCATAGCTCTTATTCTATGCAACAGCAACAACAGCTCAAGCAAAGGCAAAAGCCCCACTTGGATTCAAACTCAGACAGCGGATTCAGTAGCCCTATGCGCTCTTCGACTGATGAGAAAGCTGCTTGAAGGACAACCGCTTTTCTTTCTCTCTAGGTTTTTCGGGTATCAGATACATTCAAAAGATGTATAAACAACTTTGAGACCTTGAGTCAATTGACTTTACCATAATCACCATCATCATCATTATCACGATCATTATCATTATCATCATTTTCAGAACTAAGTACCATATATCAAGACATGTGTTCCGAAACTTAGCCAGAAAAGCCTGAGGTTATAACAAGACAATACACAGAGTAGAATATGCCTACCCGCTCCAGCTGATAGCTGTAGCTAAATAACTAGTAATCATAGAGCATACACTGTAGCGTCCATCCAGTTTGAATCCAGAAATACTGTATACGGCAAGTGGCAGAAGTTGCTTGGTACCTTGAATCACATCTCTCAGTTTTCATGCGCACAACAAGGCGCCCTACCGTTGCATACTCATCTATAGTAACGTCATTATCTCAGTCACCATCAGATTTGCCAAGCGTGCCCTACGGTATTCAATGGGCATTATTAAACACGCACACCCTTATAATGTGATGCACCATAGATGGTCTGGTAAATTGATAATTGCAACTGCAACTACTTTTGTTTTTTAAAAAAGACAGAACTTGACATTTTAGCCCAGAATTCATTTTCGTTCTCTGCTTTGGCCATGTGGATTTTTTGGCTACAATGGATGGTGTTATCATTGGGCTTGTTGTTCGTGCAACTGCAATATTGCGCAGCAGCAGACGAATCCTTGGTTGGCAGCGTTTTGTGGCAGCTCAACCACATGTTCAGTAATGCTCAGTCAGACACACTCTGTGCAGTCTGCAAAGAAGCCCTTAGTCTCAGTAAAGGAATTGCGCATGTTGCAAATGGACTATTGTTGGGTGAAGTTATTGGGGAGTTATGTCGAAACCCAAGGTTTGCGGAGAGCGTCGCGTGCAGGATCCCACACAACGAAGCTATGACAGAGGGAGTCAAACACTCTAGTTATCTGAACGACGCGGGGAACGCTCTTTCGCTAATGGATCCCTTCAGCAGAGATGGTGACCTCTTTTGTCATCATTTCGTGTTTAGTTCGTGTCCAAAACCAGTCAACGTGCCAGTCGACCTTAGCAGCTGGTGGCCTCCAAAACCTGAAAACGCCAAGGCACCAGAGCCTTCCGGAGAGCGGTTCAACGTCCTTCATGTTTCAGATATCCATTTTCAAAAACGATACCTTGCGGGGGCAGAAGTAGAGTGCTCAGATTTTATGTGCTGTAACGAGTATTCAGGCTACAAATTTAATACGAGACCGTCTTTTGGGGCCCCAATCATGGGTCATTATAAGTGTGATACACCAGATACCTTAATGAGAAGCTCAATGGATCACATAACCGGCGGCGGAACAGGATATGAGTTTGCGATATTCACAGGAGACATGGTGGACCACAATCCCCTTTTTGTGTCGTACGAAGAAAGCGTTATTGAAGAAGAAGAGTCATTACAGTATTTGAAAGACTACTTGGGCAGAGTGCCAGTGTATTCTGTTCTTGGCAACCATGATACCTATCCGTTTTCTCAGAGCGCGCAGGACGCTTCTGGGTTTGCCAATTTGTTTACGTGGAATGCCGATTTGATGGCCGACCTTTGGCAAGAGTACGGCTGGATTGACGAGAAGGTTTCGCAGCTCGTGAAAGAGCATTATGGAGGGTTTTCTGTGACGACGACACGGGGGCTAAGAGTGATCAGTCTCAATTCAAACTTTTGGTACAAATGGAACATGTATAATTACTGGAACACGTCGGATCCAGATACGTCGGGGATGCTAAGGTTTTTGGCCAGCGAGTTGCTTGATTGTGAAGAGCAGGGCCAACGCGCTTGGATTATTGCGCATGTGCCGCCTAACGGAAACGATACGTTAGATGGGCCCGTAGCTGCGTTGACGCAAATAGTTGAACGATTCTCGCCTCATGTTATCGCTGGGATATTCTTTGGGCACACACACACGGATGAATACCAGCTTTTATACCAGTCTAATAGTCTGACGACTGAGTTGAACGAAGAAGACAAGATAGCATCGAATACCCTGAATATGGCATGGGTTTCACAGAGCATTACGCCATTGACCAACTTTAACCCGGGGTGGCGGTATTACGAAGTGGACGCAAAGACTTTCTCCATCATGGATTCGCACAACTTTTACACGAGGCTCAATGATTCATTTCCAGACAACTTGGACTATTTAGAATGGGAGCATTTATATTCTGCCCGTGACACTTACAATAAAGACAACTGGTGGCCGGATAATGCGCCGCTGAATGCGACTTTTTGGCACGAGGTTTCGCAGCGACTAAAGACTGACCAAGATTTTGCTCAAGAATATTTGGATCGTGGGTTCAGACGATCGCCATTTACACCGAATTGCCAAGAAGATGAAGATTGTTTGAAAAAGCTTTATTGTTACACGACAAGCTTCAATCCTTTACAGCATGCAAAGTGTCACAGAGACTTCGGCGAAAAGCATGAAGAGCAGAATGGAAGTCAAGATGAAGAAAGTCAAGATGCAAGCCTAGGTGAAGGTCAAGATGAAGGCCAAGATGAAAATCAAGATGGAAGTCAAGATGAACATCAAGATCAGAGTTCAGATTAGAATCCCAAGCACCAGTAGACTAGTTCAGGTTGAGGCTTGTTTTAAGATAAGGAACAAAACAATTCATGAAGGTGGGCTAGCGCAGTAGCACGGAGTTCAAATGTAGAGTTTCATAGCAAAGAATGATGCCCTGATCTAAAAATACTCGAAACGAGTTCAAAGATACCATCGGATTCAAGTCTCTATAGATTGATAACTAAGTCTGAGGAGATGATATGCCGATGGAATGCGAATCCCGAAATGTGAAAAAAAAAAATATCTGCACGGCTCAAAATAGGTGTACAGCATACTATCACAGTATACTTGGCAGATAGTGTGGAGTCTCTGATAGACTGAGTTGAAGAAGGAAAGGAAGGAGTGAAAGAAAGAACGGAAGCAGAAGTGATAGAAAGTGCCAAAAAGTGACAGGAAGTAAAAGCTGAAGCAAAGAAGTAAAAGCCGAAGCAAAGAAGTAAGAAAGGAAACTTAGAACGGAACGGTAGCTTGTCCGAGTTCGTCGGACTGAAGGTGCTCTTTGATCATGGCTATGGAACGGATAGATGTCCCAGATATCTCATCAACCAGCCGCACTCTATACCGTAGCATACTTGAGCTTATCGATAACAGATTATGCGATGATGTCGAAACCGGATAATATTAATAAAAAAGCTACGAGCTCGAGGCTCAGCAGGTGGCGCGTGAGCGAGTAAACAGGTATGGCTACGGTAGATACGTGTATAATACTGTGCGGTATATTCATAACTGTAGGGTGCACATGTAACGTATGGTCTAGTTCTTCTGCTCTTTACCGTAGAGATGCAGGGCCATTTATCTATCTGAGTTTCATCTAGTGGTAGATGGCAGCCCAGTAAAATTCCAAAGCCGGTGTGACATGAGCTCGACCTCGAGCTCAGGAATGTTTGCCTTGCGTCAATAATTGTTAACTACTCAACAACAACCGCCAGATCTGAACGCCTGAACAGAGAGTGTGTGAGTGTTTAGACAAGAGGCTGGGCAGAAACACGATCGTTTTGACAGGTTTTGGAATCCGAACGCGCGTTTTTTGTGTGTAACAGTCAAGTGGACCAATGGAAACAAGTGAGCAAGATCAAGTGGACTGAAATAATGATGGCCAATAGAAAAGATTGTATTATTACACCGCTAGAACGGTATCAAAATCAAGTTCGTACACTGTATGCATCATCATGATACATGAGATATCGAGGCATCCGTTACTGGTACCACATCAGTGCTCAGAATCGTGGTTACAAACGATGGCTACTATTTGCCTAAACCGAGCCATAGGAACTGAAAAAGCAGAAGAGCCCGCAGAAGCTAAGGGTCCCAAAGGACCCAATGGGACTGAAAAAGCCTTGGGAATCTAGATATATTCATGCAGAGAAATCACAAGACTCGACGGACAGATATCAAGAGGACCGCCCATATGGCTGTTTCGGTAGCGAACGTGAACGAATGAACATATTCGGGACCACTTACTCTAAGCAAGTAGGGTCTGGAGTGTCCAACCTCCTGAGTGAACTTATGAATACTTTAGGTCTGTAGATGCCTGAGACACATTCCACAGTAGAGTCACTGACCAGACTGGCAACCACGATTCATTGTGGCCGTTGCTCTCTAGCCTCGGGAAAAACATGTAAAAGAAAAAAAAAAGAGTTCAAGGCCGTGGTTTTTGTTTCCCAAACAGTACAATGAATCCATATAGTCCATGAAATCTACGAAATCTAGGGAATTTATACCTAAGCTTAAACAGCTATAGCTCTGAGATCAGGGCAATCATTAGCCACAAACTGGGGATCCGACACGCTTCAAAGCCTCCCACTTGAAATTTTGACAGCTGACGAAACAAAATCTCTCTTTCGAGATTTCGAATCTAGAGCCCACAGAATCTACAGATAGAGGACAAGGTTAACTTTCGCGGATAAAGAAGTCTTTCACCTTTTTAGGAAAAGGCATACACATGTCGTTCCTGTACCCTCTAAACCCGGGAAGTACTTACCTGCTGGCACCTGCTGGCCATGGCTGATGATGCTGTCTCTTTCCCCCATCGGGCATCCTCTCCAGGCCCTTTGGATCCCATGGGGGGTCCTGGGTTCTGGGTTCCTGAACTGAAATATGCGAACATGAGTTTTGGAGAAGCCAATATTCCTAATGCGCATGCTCGTATGCTATGCTAATTTACATTTCTGTTTACTTTGCCAAAGTAAAACTTAACCAAAACTAATGAGCAACTTCGAATCAACCTACGACTGCAGCTGATAGTCTATCTGATATAAATACCTTGACTTGCTCGCTTCTTTGGGGTTCTTTTTTTTTAGACTCCATCAAAATCATCATAACCATCTTCTAAATTATCAACATTTGGCTCGAATAACTTTACTAGTATTCAACAATTCATATATATATATATATCCAAGACATATATATACAGCACGCTTTCGCCAAAAATTTTTTATCTCATATCAGTCAAGCTTTTCAAACAACTCTTATCATGTCCGCTGCTACTGCCACTGCTCCTGCTCCCACCCCTGAAACAGCTCCCCTCCTGGTCGGTGAGCACACTCTTCCTGCATCTTGGTGGACTTCTCCCGAAATCTATGAAGTCGAGAAACGCTCTATCTTCTACAAATCATGGCTGTACACTGTTCACGAATCCCGCCTCAAGAAAGCCGGTGATTACCTTTCCTACACTATTGCCGGCCTGAATTTCTTTGTCATCAAGAACAAGCAAGGCAAGGTCAACGCTTTTCACAACGTTTGCAGACACCGGGCCTACCCCGTTGTCAAGAAAGCGAGTGGTTCAGCATTGGTTCTTGGATGCAAATACCACGGCTGGAGTTACAACACGGATGGTGCTCTCACCAAAGCTCCACAATTTGATAACGTACAGGGATTTGACAAGTCCGAAAACAGCTTGTACCCCATCAGAACCCACACCACGGACCAAGGACTTGTGTTTATTAACTTTGACGCTACAGAAGAAGGGCCTATGCCTTTCGACGAATGGTTCAAGGGCCTCCAGACTGAAATGCATGAGTACGACTTCAGCGACTATGAGTACCACATGAGCTACGAGTTAGACGGCAAGTTCAACTGGAAGACTCTCATGGACGGATACCAGGAGTGTTACCACTGCCCCACTGCCCACCCTGGCCTCAGTAAGGCTTTCAAGATGCAAACCTACAAGGTTGTCCCCAAGGAGCGCTGGTGCCGCCACTACGCTGAGATTTTCAAGGCAGAGGAGATTGCTGACAAGAAGAAGAAGCCCACTCCCAAGCCTGCTGCAGCCGCTGAGAAGTCAAGCTGGTTTGGATTCGGTAAGAGTGGCGAGGAAGAGGCTACTGCCCCCCCTGCTGAAGAAGAGAAGCCCGTCAACGTTGGCGGCAACTTTGACGGTCTGTGGATGTACCTGTTCCCCACCAATGGTATTAACTGCTACTCTCCTGCGTGGTACTCTATCCGCGTTGTCCCCATCTCGCCTACCCACACCATTCTGCAGTACGACATCTACAAGAAGAAGGGTATCAGCAAGGCTGAGATTGACGAGTTTGTCGACTTCCTCCAGCTCGTCGAGATTGAGGACTTTGACCTCTGTGAGGCCACCCAGAAGAACCTCAACACAGGTGTTTACTCAACAGGTTTCCTTCACCCCGAGAAGGAGAGAGGTGTTCTCTTCTACCAAAACATGGTCCGTGACCTTGTTGTTGCGCATGTTGACGCTGAGAAGAAGGCTGGTAAGATCATCAACCCTGCTACTATAGGAACCTCTTCCTCTAGTGCAGAGGGTAAGAAGTTGGAGGGTATTTGCAACAGTTTGAGCTGCACATCCGAGTCGCAACAGGCGGTTTTGGCTTGGTAGAGGCTTTCACCAGCTGCAATGCAAGGCATTCGCAAATTTGAGGCGTAAACTCGAGCTACCAGTATACACCCATTATATGCTATAGTCAAGAAGTTGATATCGAATTGGAATTTAATGATGAAGTGTTGAATATAAATGTACGTCCCTTGTAAATCTATGAGCCGAAATTTGAGTATGAGCCTGACTATGCTAGCTGCAATTGCAGTTGCAGAGTGTAATTTGAGCTTGTAGTGTGGCCAGTATAACCGATATCAGCTACAGCTGTTCTGAAGATTCACAATACCTGGCTGTGAGCGCTAGAAGTGGGCAAGATCGGTAATTTATGGAGCTAGCACAGTTGACCTAAGCTTCAAGTCTCAAGTTGTAGACCAAGCATTTATTCAGGACAAGAGAGTATCTTCAGAGTTTTCCCAATTGGGTCTATCTATGCGTTAGACGTCGCTGCATAGTTTACCGGTCCGAGTACTCACCGGGGGTAGGGGGGTAAACAGCGGAAGGGATGCCGATACAGTAGAATAGAGCCACTAGGCTCCAAGCTAGTCTACTGGAATATGGCACAGGGGATTCAAGGAAAAAGCCTCTAGTCTAGCGCTGATTATCTACCGGCAAGCTGAGAGAGTGCCTAGACACTTTGGGCAGACAGTGAATGGCTAGTAACGGTCAAGTGCTGGTGACCATGGTTAACCCGTTAGGGCTCAAATTGTCCAATCATGTGCATGATCATTTCAAGAGTGTGCAGTTACTGTTTAGTGTTCTCTACATGATGTTGCCATAGTGATGGCAATAAAGGCTTGGTTACCCTCCCTTACACATCTCCCCTTTAAACTATTGACGTTTTCGGTGGTGACTGAACGGGAGCTATACTAGCACTCGTTGGCCTGCCAATTGGAGTCTCAGTAGTCCTTGCAGGGGAGACGTAAACCCTCTCTGGTGAAGTCTTTAATGGGCCTACTGAGTCTGCTGAGTGTTCGTTGAGTCGGCGGGAGTCGTGACACTGAAGACGGGGAAGATTAATCTTACAAGCAGTTGTTGTTTGAATTTATCGATCCTGTGTATGCGTACGCGTGTCATGATTATGAAAATGATGAATTTAGCTGCCTTGGTGGGAAAGCCAGCGTAGCGTCACACGCGGAATGTTACGTTGCTCTTTTCGAAATGCCTGACCACACAGCATGTAAGCCATTGATTTGCTCGTCGCCATGGTCTTTGGCTATGTAGACTACGTATACTGTTATAACCATGACATTACCATGCTCTCTCTACTGACACTACTGCCTCTACTGATACTACTGACACTACTGACACTCAATTGCAATCTCGGCTCCACCATCGTCGCTTCCTTCATATACGCCATAGTCCATAATATCCGTAACTCAGTGGAGTCATGGTGTTTATCAAGTGCACCAACACTCTTAGTGCAGCACAATCTGAGCAGATATATAGACGATGGCGGTGGTGCAATAAAATCTTCTTTTTGATTCCATCACCCAGATTTAATAATAAAAGCTGTGTGTAGTCATAACAATTGATGAATCCTGAGACTTGCCAGCAAGTGGCACAGTCCTACCATCTTCACCCTTTTTCACTTTTCCATTTTTATTTATTTATTATTATTATTATTTTTTTTTTTTAATTCTTTTTTAAATTCTTTTTTTTTTTTCGGTTTCTTTTCTCGTTGCTTTCTTTCTCTCCTTCTCTTCTTTCTCCTGATCACAGCAGATTTATTTATTCTCCAGCTTCTTTCCTCAAACTTAACACTTCCCTCTTCTCTTTCTCCTTTTCACCACCCTCATCCCCAACAATCCATTCTGATAGCTCTTGCTGAATTGATTCTTATCTCTTATTCAAGACCAAACTTATCACACCACAACAATGCCATCTGAAGTAAGTTAACCGTTTGTTCCCCCCTCCTGTTTGTTTACCATCCATTGACCTACTACACCCTGATTCGGACAACACAACAATGACGACTTCCTGATCTTCCATGAGCGCTCCTTGCAATCTTTGCGATCTTTGTGCTCATTTATAGGCCCCGGCTGTTATTGTGCTGGGCTGCAATCAATGTGTTAGCATTGCACTCATCACTGTACTATTTATTCATCAGATCATGAGCACGATTGTGAGCAGCCGCCTATCGCTATGACACAAAACGTCTTCTCTCTATAAAGGCCTTAGCGCGTTATAGCGATCGTTGTGATTTCATTGGTGTTGTGCATGCGTGGCCTTCTGCCTTTGTGTCTGCTCGCCAGATCATTTCTTCTTAAAACAACCTTCCCTCCTCCTTCTGCTACTTCGTTTTGAGTTGTTTTGCTCACCTTTGCATCCTCCTTGTATGGTGTGGTTGTTTGCGCTCTTTATTTGATTGTCCCAAATTCTCTCCTTGCACCCCAAAACAATAACTGCCTCTTGCAATGTTGCTAACATACATCCCTTAGAGAGACACAAAGACTTTTCTCGCCAGGCTCTGCGAGCAGGCCGAGCGATACGACGAAATGGTCGAGTACATGAAAGAAGTCGCCAAGGCTGGCGAGGAGCTTTCCGTTGATGAGCGCAATCTTTTATCCGTTGCCTACAAGAACGTCATTGGTACCCGCCGGGCAAGCTGGAGAATCATCTCCTCCATAGAACAAAAGGAGGAGTCCAAGGGTGCCGCCAACCATGTTGATCTGATTAAGAGCTACAGATCAAAGATTGAAGGCGAGCTTGAAGACGTCTGCAATGACGTTCTGACTGTCCTGACAGACTTCCTTCTCGCCAAGGCCGAGTCTGGTGAGTCCAAGGTCTTTTACTACAAGATGAAGGGTGACTACCACCGTTACCTTGCCGAGTTTGCTTCTGGCGATAAGCGAAAGGATGCTGTTACCGCTGCTCACGAGTCCTACAAGAAGGCCACTGACATTGCTCTGACTGATCTTACCTCTACTCACCCCATTCGTCTGGGTCTTGCCCTCAACTTTTCCGTCTTTTACTACGAAATTCTTAACTCACCAGATCGTGCTTGCCACCTTGCCAAGCAAGCTTTTGATGACGCCATCTCTGAACTAGACACCCTTTCCGAGGACAGCTACCGTGACTCTACCCTCATTATGCAACTCCTGAGAGACAACCTCACTCTTTGGCAGAGCGACCTTGAAAGCTTACAACACCAAGCTGACGCCGAGGCTCCTGCCACTGAAGCTGCTGCTCCTGAAGACAAAAAGGAAGAGGCCGCTGACGAGGAGTTGAAGGATTAGAGAGTTTTTCTACACAATTTTCGTTTTTTCTACATATTCAATAAATGATAATTTAAATTTGATTAAGCTGCTGGTATTGCGTATCACTACTGTAGACTATTAAATGGTTGTGAACTGCCCAAATGACTGATGATGCACGAGTGAATTGATACGCCATGGCCAGATCTTGCGTACTGGAAGAATCGTACTGTTATGTCACTTAAATAATTCACGATAGAATAATTTAATCATGAGCAAACTGTACTGGGATATGAATGATTTGAGTAAATTTATACTACTGCAACTGTAGTATACTAAATATGGAATAAACTGGTTTGCAAGATACGAGATTTGAGCTGAAGCAACGCCAAATCTGGCTGTAGAGTTTTGGATTTGGATTTAGTTTTTTTTTTTTTTTTTTCAATGAATGCGATATGGAATTTTGTAGCAGTCAAAATCCACAGCATTACCTCTGCCTTCTGAATGTAAACCCCAGGTATTTCTTCTGATAGCCTGATTTTGCATTTGGGTCCGCCGCAAGCTTAGTCTCGACGTTTTTGCGGTGTAGGATAATATCCACATACATGTTTTGAATATCTGGAGAGTCAAAGTCATCAAAGTACTTACAATCCGCGTCATGGTCCAAGGTAGGCACAAATGGAGGTGTCACCCTGTTTTCATACGACATAGTAGAGAAAAACGGGTGCTGCAGGATTTGGCTGCTCGTTTGAAGACGGCGATTTTGGCTTGTGATGAGTCGCAATATAAGGTCCCATGAAAGCTCATCAATGTAATTGTTGCTGGAGTTGTGGATAGAATAAGAGGAAGATGAAGGTATCAGTGAAGGAGATGCGAGTGATGGGTACTGTTGAAAAAGCGACGAGCTGTAACCATGTTGTTGCTGTTGCTGCTGATTCTGGGTTTGATTTCGGTTTTCGTGTTGATGGATAGGTATAGAGGCCCCGAAGCAAACCCCATCATAGTATTGTTGCGCATCACGGCTCACGTTTCCACCACCAGACTGTGCAAGGTAATCGTTCTGCATTGGCCTGCTCACCCGTGGTCTGTGACTGAGCACAGACGCCCACTGCACAATCTTTTGCGGGTCACCATGGAACGGTGTTTTCCCTGTAAACATTTCATATAGGAGGCAGCCAAGAGACCAGAAATCAACAGTATGGTTATAAGGTTGACGCTGAATTACTTCGACGGCCATGTACTCGACAGACCCTACTGTCTCTTCAGACCACACAGGCACGTTGCCGAAAGCACCATTGCCCAAAGCAGGCGGCGCTGAGACTGGTGTTGGCCGCGATCCATTCTTTTCGTTCGAGTGTTGCAAGCCCTTTCCATGGCCACCTCGAGTTCCGGTGTCATTAAGGGAAAAAGATTCTGAATTTTTTGAAAACTGAGCCTGCAGACTCACAATTCGCTTTTGAGAAAGGTTTCCACAGGCCAATCCAAAGTCAGTTAGTTTCAAATGGCCCCGGCCGTCAATCAAGAAGTTCTCAGGCTTAACATCACGATGGATATACCCCAACTCGTGCACGGAAGATACCGCAAACATCATTTCTAGAAAATAAAACCGGATTTCATTCAGTTCCAGTGGAAGCGATGCATTCAAGAACGTCCTCAAGTCTCCACCAGGAAGGTATTCCATTGCAAGATACAAGCTGGTCTCATCTTGAAAAGAATAAAGTAGTTTCACTAGGTGCGGGTACTTGGCCGATGCAAGAATGTCGCGTTCAGTCAAAATCTGAAGCTGCTGATCTTTTCTTTGAATGTGCAGCTTGGGAATTGTCTTTAGCGCACAAATTTGCCGCGTAAACTTATGACGCATCAAGTGAATCTCGCCAAACGCACCCTGACCAATCTGAGAGATCTTACTAAAGTCTCTCAGTGAAGGCTTGAGTCGACGCTGGCGCAGTTGTGCAGACTCTATACGACGAAACTCCTTAATGCTTCTGCGCGTGTCTGAAGAAGACCGTAGACCTCTGTGAATATCGCCTTCGTCTGATTCCTTTTGTTCAACAAACGTCGACAAACGAGCCTGTCTGTCTTGAAGATACCGAAAAAGGTCAGTATAATAGTCGCAAAAGTCTATAACAGTAGATAATCAAAGAGTAGTTAGCACTGCACAAAAAACCAAAATCATGATAGGTACGCTTGTATATGGTGGTCGTATTGCGAGCCCTGCTCATACGAGTTTTATTCTTGTCTTTCAAAAATGGGTTTGAGAAGTGAGCAAACTGATCTGGATATCCGAAAGCACTGTCACCACCACCTCCTCCGCCTCCCACATAGCCATAGCCGACAGTAGCGCTTCCGCCATTTTCGTCCGGTGCGCAATTAAAAATATCTCTCTGGAACACGGCCTGTCCTCCCCAATGCTTTGGTTCAACGTTTTGTTGTATTGGCGGCATCTCTGTATCCGTTATGTCTTTCTCGTTTTCGTTCTCGGAATACACCTGAAAGTTGCAATTGCTTAGATTTACATCAGAGTTGAGGTGAGCGTTGTTACTTGGCAAACTGCAGGATTCGGACATTTCTTTTCCCTTTCCAAAATATGTCCTTTTTGACGCTCCTGACCCTCCTGGTCCTGCTGCAATATCAGACCTAGTGAGTGGGATATTTGATATATCAAAGATGCCCATGGCTTCTCGTTTCAGGTTTGATTCCGACATGGCTGTACACGTATAACACCGGTGGTAGTCTTATAACTGCTTGCAATGTCCAGCCTCAAAAACGGGAATTATCAAGTCGTCCTGAATCTAAGAAGAAACAGAAACTGAGCTGTATATCAACCATCACAATTTATTATAATTATAATAGTGTAATGGCGTCCGTAAGATCCATATCCACAAAGAGACTGTGTCACAAACAACGCGAAAACACCAAATTAAACGCGAACCCAACCCTGATTCAGTTTCTAATTAACCCAAAAATCTTTTTTTTTTAAAACGCACACATGCATTCACTCATTAAATCAGATCGAAATTCATTCATTCGTTGCTTCTTACACGTCCATCTTGTCTCGAAATAAAGGGCCTTTTGTTGAGAAGATACCTCGGGCTTCTTTGTCTGAGTCATATGTATTTATTTTTATAGCATTTGAACAACAAGCGATCTCAACGACAGGAGAGAAAAAAACCATCTACCCACGACGCGCCGCCGCCCGCGATGCCAAACTTTCTAGACTCAGATCTAGCAACCTCCTCCTCTGGCACTGATACCAATACCTCCCTCGACTTTGGCACAAATACCCAAGCCTCTCTGGGACACACCAACAGCATCCCCACTGCCATCTATACTCGCAAAACGCAAGTCCTGGTTGGGCCTGTACTAGTGCAGATTGTTTTGATCTTGGATATTTCCAGGCCAAAGCTGTCGCTTTTGGATGCTATTAGAGCTGATCCCAACTTCCCAGCATCATCAACAACCTCAATTACTGGTGCTGTCATTGACAAACAACAAGGAGGAGAGGAACCGCTTACGGCACGAAACAGAAGGTCAACGAGACGTATTATTAGGTTGCCTACAGCAGCAGAGGGTGAGGAAAATAATGAAGGAATGGGCACTCAGCTGCCTGAGGCGATGACGGCAACAGCTGTTTCTAAAAATGGACAGACCACAGCGTTCAAAACGCCTTACAAGTCTATGCATAAAGTAATCCTTCAAGATTCGCAAGGAACCATGGTTTACGGAATCGAAGTTCAAAAGTTACCTTTTCTATCAATGACAACACCACTAGGTTCAAAGGTATGTGATATGTGCTTGAACTTTCTGGCATATTGTAAACTAATCAACTCAACTAACTCATTTTGCTTGTTTCGTACGTATAGCTGTTGCTGTCAAAAGTCAAGTTCAGTCGTGGAGTGGCTTTGCTAGAACCCGCGAACACTTCGTATTTGGGTGGGAGCGTGCCTCATTTGACAGGAACGTGTAGAAACCAGCTTATCGCGTTCCTGGAACAAGAGATCAAGCAGTCGAAAGAAAACTCATAATTGGGTGCTTGTTAAATCGATCAACGTTTAAAATAGAGCCTGCAAATCAGGGCATTTCACTCGCATCAAGATTTGCCATACCCCATACACAACTACGCGAAAAAGTGGGACACGACTTGTTGTTTTTTCTATTTGAATGATTGCATGTACTCGCTAGCACTATTTCTTGGGCTTTCCAAGCTGAGTTGCCACGTTGGTAGCCTCTTCAACGGCCCGAGCAACAGCGCTTCGGACTCCTCTGTCTTCCAAAGTCATCAACCCGCTGATGGTAGTTCCACCAGGTGTGCAGACAGCGTTTCTCAAAACTGCGGGATGGTTTCCATCTAACACCATTTGAGCAGCACCGTGCAGAACCTGAGCAGCGCACTCTTGAGCAACGGGATAGGGCATGCCCATCTTGACGGCACCGTCAGAAAGAGCTTCGATCATGAGAAAGCAAAAGGCGGGCCCGCTTCCGCACAGTGCAGTAGCGACGTCCATGAACTTTTCGTCCATGAAAAGACAGCGCCCGGTGTTGTTGAAGATCCAAGAAATTGAGTCACGAACTGAATCGGAAATTTCAGCAGGAAGAGAAACAATAGTCATACCAGCACCGATCTGTTCAACAATTAGTTAGCCGGGGTCCAAAGCAAAGCAAAATGAAGTACAGTATTCAAGTGTGACTTACCTTGGAAGGAGTGTTGGTCATGGCACGGACAACGCTGGCACCGGTCAGTTCAGTAAGCTGGGCAATCGTCTTACCAGCAAGCAGACTAACAACAGTCTTTCCTTTGAACAAGTGCTTGGGAATAGGCGACAAGATGGCATCTGCAAGAAAAGGCTTGCAACCCAAAAGAATCAGATCTGACTTTTCAACGAGATCCTCGTTTGTGCCAATTGTGGTCTGCACCCTGCTACCAAACAGCTTGTTGAGTCTGTTTACGGAACCCTGGCTGTTAACGGTCGTGAGAAACTTCGCGGGCAAGGGAGCGGCGTTACCACTGCTGCTAGCGTTGTCGGTCTTATCGAGCGCGTTGATGATGGCACTCAGCACGGCGGTGCCCATGGTTCCGCAGGCAATAACGCCAATGGTGAATCCGGATTCGAGAATTTGTGGAGAGCTGCTCATTTTTTTTGGGGAGGGTGTATGCGTATGTGTATATAGTTCTATGTTAGGATATCTACAAGAACGTTGAAAGAAAGAATTTTTGAACTAGAAAGAAGAAGATAGTCAATATCTTGATAATTTCTTTAAATTGGAAAATGGAATTTTTAACCACAAGAGAAAAAAAAAAAAACAGATCGGCGGGCTTGTTTTTGGGTATACTACAAAGCAAGAAATTTAAGTACTTGTGCCCTTACCCTAGACACATCTCGACTGTTGGCCGCGGGGCTCTTGGGGCTCATAGAACAGCTCCAGTTCTCTCAGTTCTCTATACCAGAAGAAATCTCTCATGACTTGAAAATTGCATAAATCATTTTTATGTAAATGACAATTATATACTATATAACAAACTCAGGCTCAGCTGAGCTCAAGCAAGGCCTTCCATAAAGACTCACTTTCTACAAAGTCATGAGACACAATTGTCACCAACAAGTAAGTCTGGTAGATGTCTTCCAGCAGCTTGTAGGACGCTGTGTTGCGTGGATACAGGCGCTGCCATTCCTTCCATATGCTGAATGCCTCTCCAGACCAAGCGAGGAACGACTCTTCTTCGATGATGGTCGACTGCAGGATTTCTCTGTTGGGGAATACACCCCAGGTTACAGCGTTGGCTGACTCCTTTGGCAAATTTGAAAACAGTTCGCCCTTTGAGTTGCTGGCATAGTAAGAAAATACATTGTCTGTCTTTCTTTCAGGGAACAGCTTGGCCTTGATGTTTTTGAAATCTTCAGATGACACAAAGAATTCAACAAACGGCTTTTGAAACACACGGCCCTTCTTAGGACCCCAGCCAAAGATCTTGTCTTCTGATTTGACTGCGTTGCATGCTGGCTGAGATGCAATAGTCCACATTCCGCGCTCGTTGAGTTGTAGCAGCTCTTCTTGGATTAGCATAGTCTCTGCATCTAGCTGCTGGTCTGACCAAGGAATGGTATCCACCTGTCCGATAATGTGCTTTTGGAAAATCTTGCTGATATCCTTAGCTTCAACAGGGTACCCCCAGGCCTTGTACGCCTTAGCGTTGCTGATGTGCAAACTAGGCCCGTAGCCGTCGATTTCTCCATACGCTGGAGAACGCGAGTCTCCAAAACGTCCATTAGGAAAATCGTCCCAGTTGACCTCTCTACCTAAAGCACCTTCGCCTGTAGAAATGGCTAGAATCTCATCAGGTTGCTGCGAGCTTATGTCGTTAGATGGCTTCACACCGGATTCAGTAACAGCCAAGAATGCTGTGTTTCCGGCAGTCTTTAAATCGGCTACAATGATTCGATTGTGCGCATTGACACTAGATCTGCGATGAGTTCTAGAACTAGTTGGGGGAATGATAACGAACTCCGATCCATCGCTAGTATCAGAGAGAGCTATTGAGCCAGAGCTATCGACACTTGAAAATGAAGCACGCGCTAAAGCTTTCGTAACATTCGTAGAACTAGAAGGTATAGACAGAACCGGGCAACGCTCGAGGACTTGAGCTACTGATTTTTCCAAGTTCAGTGTGTAAAAATGAAACCCGTTAACTCTTCCTTCAGTCCTTTGATAAATAGAAGTCACTATCTTACTCAGAACCTCAACACCCAGATCTTTGACGCTCTCGTCATCTCCCTTAGGAATAGCGTTAAAAGATTCCATGAGTTTGTACGGAATAGAAGCGTGACTCAACCTAGAGGCTCTGATAAATGACTGATAAGTGTTGATAGGCATCAAGCCTGGGATTATGGCGATTTGATTAAGCGCCGGAGAAGGGTGGTTTCGGAGCATTTGCTCAAATTCAATGAACTTGTCAACGTCGTAGAACAGCTGAGTGATAATAAAGTCGGCTCCAGCCTCAACTTTTTCCAACAAATATGGCAAATCGTTCTTTGGGTCC
This sequence comes from Geotrichum aggregatum, assembly GCA_030564925.1. Taxonomy (NCBI): domain Eukaryota; kingdom Fungi; phylum Ascomycota; class Dipodascomycetes; order Dipodascales; family Dipodascaceae; genus Geotrichum; species Geotrichum aggregatum. Next base: position 43,673 of record JAJMAH010000116.1, on the reverse strand, counting down.
TGACCGGAGCTGTCGGCCCCACTAGCGTGACCTTCAGGGTATCCAGCAACACCGATGCAAAAAAAGTCGCCATGAGTTTTGCGTATGTACTTGACTAAATCCACCGCATAGTTAAACTCCGAGTCAGCATTTGACTCCCAGTACTCATCACCTCGAGGAGGGTCACCACGCAAGGCCAAAATGTTGCGAATGCCGGATTTTTTTGCCCGGGCCAAAGCGTCGTCCAAGATTGTCTTATCCATGTTTGTACATGTCAAGTGAAGGCACGTCGCATTCCCTTGTTCGTGCGAGAACTCGGCAAGATCAAGAGACTTTTCAGCAGTCGAGCCCCCAGCGCCCCAGGTCACAGTGACGAACAGGGAGCCCAGTCGCGTCATGCGCTGTATACGAGCCTTCAGATTTTCGAGGCCCTTGTACATGAGTCAGAGCAGTTCAAACAGTCAGCATGAAAAACTTACTTTCTTGGTCTTTGGCGGAAAGAACTCGAACGAGAAGAAAGTCTCGCCCGGCTTCAAAGAATCTACAAGTTTTTTAACAGTCGTCATGGTCAAAAATGGGGATACAAAGCGTTCCAGTGAGGAGGAGTTCAGTAAAAGGGTTCCTCGAAAGAAAATGAAGTGAAGACGACTAAAGACGCAATTGCGATCTTGATTTTCTTGGGACGAATCGCGTTTAACCTAACCTTTCCGAGGAAACTCCCGCCCAGCCTTACCCAGTTCCAACGGCTTCGATCTCACTTTTCACAGCCAACGATATGGACGCAGCTACAGGCAATAATGCTAAACGAACGATAGGCGAAGAAGAGTCTCTGTTTGTGCAGGCAGCAGACGCTGGTGAGGCTTATGAAGATCTTGAAATGAGCGAGCTGCTTGAGCTGGCTCAGCAAAGTAGTAAGCAAGCAGACGCCGAGCAACCTGAGCAACCTGGGCAAGCACCTCTAAGTACACCCTCGCTGTCCGAGCTATCTCAACAGCAGCAAATAGATACTTTCCGCTTTTTCAAAAAGCATCCAATAACTCTTTCGACGCTTTTGCCGTTCCAGAAAAGAATCATTGTAGAAATGCTGAAGCAAGACGGGCTTCTCATTCTAGCGAGAGGGCTTGGAATGATTAAGATTGCTTCAAACCTCATTCACGCATTGGACGTCGCTGGTAGTGGGCTCAATGACTTGGACCTCACTAAACCAAAAGCTGCACCGGAGACATCTTCTAGGCCAGCCCAAAGCCTTGTGATAGTCCTTGGTTCCCGCGATGCAGAGCATGACTCTATAAAAGAAGAGCTCAGGGAACTGTCGGTCATTGATGGCATGGAAACCGTTTATCCAGATGAAGAAAGTGGCGACGAGGACGAGGACGTGTCAGAAAAACCGGAAACGGTACATAAATCAAGGCAGCGCGGTATCACTATTCTAAAGACCGATACCGCTAGTACGATTGAGAAGCGTGAACAACTGTACTCTCAAGGAGGAATATTAGTGGTCACATCTCGAATATTTATTGTCGACGTTCTGTCTCATATCATTGATCCTATGAAGATTACTGGAGTTGTTGTCATGCACGCAGAAAAAGTGTCTGTGAATTCTATTGAATCGTTTATATTGAGGCTCATTCGACAAAAAAACAAGCTTGCTTTTATAAAAGCTATTTCAGAAGAGCCTGAAAGATTTACAGGTTTTTCGCCGCTGGGTGCCATGATGAAAACATTACGAGTGAGCAAAGTCTTTCTTTGGCCAAGATTTCACGTCAATGTCATTGACTCGTTATCACTTCGGCACTTGGCATATCACAGTAGTCGAACTGGACAATGGAAACGACCACAAACTGTGGACATAACGTCTGTGGTGGAAATCGAAGTTGAATTGAGTGAGTCCATGAAAGCAATTCAAAATGCCACCATGGAATGCATTGAGTTTTGCGTATCTGAAGTTAAGAAAAAGAACCCACAAATTGAAGTTGAGTTTTGGAACTTAGACAATGCTATGTCTCAAAACTTCAATACCATTATCCGCGCCCAGCTAAGTCCCATTTGGCACAATGTGTCTGTAAAAACTAAGCAGATTATACTTGATTTGGGCGCACTACGAGAAATCCTGTCCAACATAATTTCTTACGATGCAATAAGTTTTCAAAAAAGACTGGAGCCTATTCTTGAGTCCAACCGACGAGCCATCACTACAATGTCAGCGAAAAGTTCCGATTGGATACAGTCCGCTGCAGCAGATACCCTGTTTAACGTTGCAAGAGAGCGGGTTTTTGGGCCAAAACTAAAGCCTGGTGAAAAGCGAACTCACGAAATTGAAGAGCAGCCAAAATGGGACCAGCTAGCTAAAATTCTGGCCGAGATTGGTGCTGAAAAGTCAGCAGCAGCTCATCACACAGAGTCACAAGGTACTATTTTGATTATGTGTCGCACTCGAAGCACAGCGCGACAACTTTCAATGTTCTTGCGGTCTATGAAGGAAATCAAATCTTCAGGTTTCAACCATTTCTCTGGGCAGCAATATCTAAACAGAATGCTTAGAGAATATCGTGCATGGAAGAAGGGGTTTGTTATTTTGAAGAAGAATTTTGAAGCCGACAAAGCTACGGAAAAAGCGAATGAGAACAAAAGACAGCCTGAGAACAGCAGAGGTACCAGCGGGGAACAAGTGTTTAATGAGAATAAATTCGGAAAACCGTTAAACAAGAGGCGACGCGTTCGAGGAGGTTCTGTAGTAGCTGCTGGGATGTCTGATCCTCACATCAAACCGAAAGAAGCAGAAGCCAAAGCGCTTAATTTATCTGCAGAGTATGATATCGAAGACATTGCATTATTGGACAGTATGCCGATTGAGTTGGACGCAGACGAAGAAGCAGAGCTACGGAATGAGGGCATTGAGATCACAGATATGCAAGGCAGTAGCCACCCGCTCAACAGTAACGATCTGATTGTTATTCAAACATTTGACAAACAATGGGATGGCGATCTGCTTCAAGAGCTTATGCCATCGTCCATAATCATTTACGAGCCGGACCCTGCATTTATCCGACAAGTGGAAGTTTATAGGTCTAGTAACCCATACCGCCCTGTGAAAGTTTACTTCATGTACTACGGTCTTTCGGTCGAAGAGCAGCTTTACCTTGCAGCCGTGCGAAAAGAAAAAGACACATTTACACGACTGATTCGAGAAAAAGCGTCTCTACCTATCGTTATCACAAACGAGTTGGATGGCGAAGACCCAGAAGCAGCGTTTCGTCGGGTAGCCTCTGCTGGCAAATCGGCAAACAGCACTTCAAGGATCGCTGGTGGACAAATAATAAGAACAGCAGCCAGAGAACCTCCTCGAATTATTGTAGATCATCGCGAGTTTCGGTCGTCTTTGCCAGGCTTAATTCATGCCAAGTACATTACCATTATTCCACTCATGTTGACGGTAGGCGACTTCGTGTTGTCGCCTCGAATATGTGTGGAGCGAAAATCCATCACCGATTTGATTTCGAGTTTTAAAGATGGCCGGTTATACACGCAGTGCGAGGCCATGTTCCGGTACTATGAACAGCCGTGCTTGCTTATAGAATTTGACGAGACCAAGTCGTTTTCACTTGAGCCCTTCAGCGATGCCCCCGGCGGTGGTAGCGCGAGCGGTGCGTACTCTAGCGGCGTGGCCGGTAATGCCTCAGGCACCATCATGTCTACCGAAACAGCTAAACTCATGCAAGAAAAGATTCAAACCAAACTTGTAATTCTGCTCCTCCATTTTCCCAAACTAAAAATCATTTGGTCATCTTCGCCCTCTCAAACTGCTGAGATATTTTATGATCTTAAGCTAGGAGACCGTGAGGAGCCAGATGTTACGGCGTGTGCAAGCTACGGAACAAGGGACAAGTCGCTTATAGCAGAGTCGGATAGGTTGTATAACCACGCAGCTATTGATTTTTTGAAAGCGATGCCGGGAGTTACGGCCGCAAACTATAGGACTCTAATCAATGAGTACCAGTCGCTTCAGGATCTGGCTAAAGCAAGTGTGAAAGATCTTTCGGCCGCGATTGGGAATCAATCGGCACAGAAGCTGTTCCATTTTCTGAATAAAGATTTAACCAAGCTCAATGCAGGGCCATAGTAGAACAAACATCGATCTAGCTACAGTACCTTAAGCTAAAATTGTGAATAATTTAAAAGATCTATAACTGACGTACTTCCATCTCTGCATGCAGCCGACCCAGCTACTATAGCCCAACGGAGCCATAATAAGTAGAGACTAGCATTGTGGTAGGCTTTATTAAGTCACTCGAGGTCATGCTCGATTTTTAGATATAGAGTGGTTGGCTATTATAGCTCCAACTCCCAGCAGTAAGCCATTTATTGACTTCATAAAGCGTATCCTAATGTTAATGATAAGAAGTACCTATTTATTTAAAAACTTTATCTGGTTCAAAGCCAAAAGTTAAGTAGCTACTGTATTCTCAATGAAAATCTTGGAAAAACATCATCAAAGCCTAGTCCGAAGTCCACATGGACAAGAAGTTGACTACTGTTGTACCTCGGCCAGCTGCTGGTACGGTTTTACTAATGCAAACTTTGCGATTTGACCATGTATATTTTGTCTCTCTAAACATACCGTACACAAAAGTTTTGGCATATTGACAAGTTTTTGGCCTAAGCCGGGCCTGCTGCACTTGGCAATATACCTGATACATGCCACTCCTGAAAACCACTTCTACCTCAGAGAGTTTGATCCTTGTTAAAATTGCAATTGTATTTTTTGGATATCAGTTGTTATATTTTTGTTCAATATTTTGTTGGCACAGTACTTTAACCATCGTGGGGCGGTTGAAATGCCTCTAATTTGATCATGACCATCATAGCCTGAACTTCTCATGGGTTTAAGCTTTACTAAAATCAAAATAGTAATTCGATTCTCAAGATCAATCCAAAAATGCCCAGAACCAAGAACTTTGTGAATCGTATTTGAAAAAAATAAAAAATTTACTGCCGCATGGTTGACACGAAGTTCGAGCCCTCATCCGAAAACGCACACAAATGCGACACAACCTTGTCACTCATGTTTCCTGCCAGCAGAACGCCGAGTAGCGCCTCCATAGTGGGCAATGCCCCTAGAGGAATTTTGAATCCTCTGCTTGACAATAATGAAGGACTCTCTACCTTCATGTGGCTGTCATTATTGCTGTCATTGCCATTTATAAGTTCGTTTCCATCGACGCTCAATTGCTTGGAGATATCGCTGACACTTTTGCTGCTGCTCAAGCTGATGCTTCTGTGAGTGTTTGCACTTTCCTCTGTGCTAGAACTACTGCTGCCCAGCTCGTGCTTGGCGTCTATCTCAAATGTCATTGCCTTTTGTCCCAGCATGTGGAGGATACTAGAACACCTGTGAGTAATTTTTGTAAACGGGTTCACATCGCCTTGTCGTGATGCTTGAGAGTTTGAAATTACCGCCCCTAAAGTGCAAGCGGCTCGAAGAAGTGTAGGTCCAAACCCTTCCACGGCTTCAAGCCACTCAAGCGCCACATTATAAGATTGTTGGCGCATTAGCAGTCCGTTGTAAAGTTCAATATAGTCTTCGGGGCATGTATACGTCGTTGACATGCCTGTCAGTATTTCTGCGTGAGCTCCATATGAAGGTATCATCATAGCTAAATTCTCGGCTACAAGCAAGCTCTGCTGCAGTAGTGGACGACGAATTTCTAGAGCTTTTGGAATGACACGGAAATCGCTGCGCGGGACACTGGAAATGGCAAGTGCAAACATCCTAGTAAGAAACTCATATGGCCTCATCGTACGTCCCCTCAAATGCCGCGCCAAAAGCATTAAATATTCTTCATTAGTACAGGTGCCCAAAAATATCTCCTCAAAAAATCCACGATTCGGGGGATCGCGTGGAATGAGTTTTGCAAAAGCGTCTATAGCGCACCCTAGGTATCTATGAGCAACTGGAGAGTATTCAACAAATGCAACAGTCTCTTTGCCATCCACTCTATCTTCTTTGTAAGGTGACTCTGGAGCAAAGGAGAGAACCAACAAGAGAATGCTAAATGCATCTGCGGGTGAAGGGATAGCAATATATAGGCCCAAATTTGCCAATAGAGTTATCAAGTCTTTTTGAAGAGAAAGTCTCCGAGGTCTGGAAACTACCAGGTTAGAATCAGCCCCAAGTGCTCTAAGGGTAGAAAATATAAACTTCAGAGTAGTTGCGTCTCGAACAATACTAGGCTGGTTGGTATCAGTAAAAGACAAATTTCGTAGAATCATAGTGACACAGAGAAAACGATCAACAATAGCGTCTCTCCAGAAAAGAGAGGTAAGATTTGAACGGTCTTCATGCAAACTTTCTACCTCCTCCTTACTAGATGCTAGCAGTTCACTGTATGGGATGAATCCAAAAGAAGACGGCTTGCTGAGCGACAAAGTTTCCGGATTATCAGTTGCAGCAGGAGAATCTCCCCCGCTGTTATTGTAGTCATTATCATCAGCAGCTATGACAGAATCAAGAGCTTCACTTGCTTTATCATCATCTTTCACTGCTTTCACCGGCTCGCCAGTTAATGAGTCAATCGTTATAACCAGCTCCTCATTAGTCTCATCCCAATTTCGGTATGCGTTGAATACACTGCTAATCAAATCCTTTTCAGAGTCTTCAGCTACACATGCCGAGTTTTCGTAACGAGAAAAGACATCCACTGAATTTTCACCCTTAGCCGAGCGTAAGTTCTCAAGCAGATCAAGTCCAACCATACCAAGAGCATTAACCAGATCAGGACATTCTTGGAGCACAATGGGGACACTTGGGTTTGATGAAAGCAGAACGAGTTTATCAAGCGCCTGCCGAGTCTCTCCGGGGATCATTGATTTCAGGGCCATAATTACAGCACTGATCTCTACAGCGCCCAGCTCCTGAAATAGTGGGAAGTCTGGTGCTAGCGTACTTATGTCTGAAGATAATTTTGAGAGCTCCTTAATGTTATAACCTCCAGTATGATCAATCCTGCGGCGTTTGGGCAAGTATTTGTCGTTTTCTTTGGCAAGTCTTACTAAAGGTTTTGGTAATTTGGGTTTCGTATCCCTGGCTTCTACAAGGCTGTGACCGGGTGATGTAAGAATTGTGCGAGGAGGTGGCATTTCTAGTGATGAATCGACAGTTGGAGCTATAGGCGAACGAGTTTTTACCCGGGGAGTTATTCGAGATGAATGTGGCTGGCTAGAGACTGAGGGGGATCGGGATGCCCGAGGAGTGTGGCTTGTGCTAGCAACTTGGGGAGCACCCACCTTTGGGCCAAAGTTGGACAAAGTAGATTCAACTTGGGCTTGAGCTAAAGCGCTTTGCTCCTGAAGTTTGTTGTGGTTCCCTTCAGAATAATTGTCTTGACTAGGTATTTGAGAGGTTGATATACGCGACTGACTGGGTGGTGTCTTTATAACGTCATTTGAAGTCTGCTGCTGCATAGCTTGTGAAGCGTTCCGCACCAGTGCCTGGCGATTTTTCAAAAACTCTTCAAATGGAAGTAACAAGTTTTTGAAAGCTCGTTCCAGTTCTTGGGCAGCCGTTGTGTCTGTACTAGCATTGAATCCCAGTTTTGCAGCAACCACAGCCCAGCCATTTGCCTGTTGAACCTTGGCAGATCCTCCCAAACGCAGTACGGTACCGTACAGGTGAATCAAATGAACTTGGCGACCGCTCACGACAGGCATACTTGTAATAGGAGTTCCACGGCTTTGCATGAACTCTGTCAGAGATTTAAAAAACTTGTCTGCTGGGCTCATTTGTGCCTGACTTGGCGAAACGCGATTGTTCGCGGGAGAAGCAGCTTGCGGCGATGGCTGAGAGAAATGCGAGCGGGCCTGAGCAAGACGCTCCTGCTCTTTTTGCTGAATTTGTTGATGCTGTTGTTTGATGCGTTGCTGTTGAGCTTGTTGGCGTTGGAGAAGTTGCTGCTGTGTGAGCTTTTCGGCCTGTTGTGGTGAAGACACACTTGGTGAACTCTGTGGTCTCTGAGGATTTTGCGCTTGCATTAGGTGCCTACGTATAGCGGCCTGTTGTTGGGGGCTCAAAAACTGGAGGTTCTTTTTTAGAGATGCCAGTTCCTGCGGCGTCATTTTCGACAAACTGAGCCTGTTTGCGCCCGCATTTTGATTTGGTTGGTTGCTCTGATAAGAACTCGAAAATGGAGATGTGTTTCCAACGCTTGGAGAGTTGGTATCAGAGCCATTCGGGCTACTATGATTTGAAGTATTTCTTTGGTTGTTGAATTGGCGCTGTTGTTGTTGTAACATCATTTGGTAATGAGATTTCATGGAGTCAGAGGTATCTATGCTTTCGTTATTTCGGAGAAGTGGGCTTTTATTTGATACGTTCCCATCAATATGTCCAGTCAAAGGTTCTCTGTTGCTCCCGTTGTTCATTCCGTTGAAATAGCGTTGATTCGTAGATTGAGATACGCCACCAGTCGTTCGCATTACTGGTTCTTGGGATTGAGAAGTAGGGGAGTTTGAAGAACTGTGTATGTCTTGCTGGTATTGCATAAACGAGTTTGACGGGCCGTTGTTGAACAGTGTACTTGGTGACCTGGCATTAGAGAGTTGTGGGCTGTGCCCAGGAAGCGCTCCATTGGTTCCAGAGTTTGGAGAAAAAAGAGACTGGGGCTGGATAGTACTTGGTCCTGAAGCCTGAGGTGTGCTTGCTGGAGAGAACAGTTCAGCAGGAGATGCCGTTGATTGCATGTTTGTCAAAAAGTTCATAGAATTATCTGGCTTGAGTTAGCATAATGCGGTCGCGACTGAGATTGTCAAACTAACCTTGAGCATTAATAAAACCGAGGGAAGAAGGGTCTACACTGTTGTCGTTTAATGACAAATTTTGTTGCAAGTAAGACGGTGACTGGCCTTCATTGTCGTCAAGAAGTCCAGATGGATCCTTAAGCCATGCATTTACGCCTGCCATGGGAGTAATAATAGAAGGGAAAGACGCGAAGGGACGGGATCCTTATTTTTTCTGGTAATAGCCAGACTCACGCAAACGTGTGTGTGATAAACGGTTATCGTTTGGGGTCAATAGCGTTTTTGAGTAATGGAAAGAGTTACCGCAGAAGTCTGAAGTCAAAACTTGGTTAGCAAGCATTGGATAGGCATTTCGCAGGCATTTTGCAAAGGACATGTAATGGGAGGCATACTCACGGTATACTGGGTATAGTAATTTCAAGCAAGAGAGACAGCCCGTTTTAGACCTTTGGTCGAGAAGGCGTGATAGTTTAAGATTGTGCGCGTAGACCGCAATAATGTCTAAACTCGTGAAAATAGACAAAAAGCGTAGAATTAAAAATAAATAAATAAAAAAAAGAATTCGGCCTTGAAACGCGCGGGCAACTTGAGGTGGGAGCTGTGGAAGGACGTGAAAGGGAAAAGAAAAAATAAAAAAAACGAAGACGGCTGCTCGGCTAGCTGACTCAACTGAACACATGTCAGAAAAATAGGCGCTTGGGTGGTGGCAATGCGCATAAACTGTCAAAACGCAGAGTCCAGACTGCGTTCTACCGCTTGAACATATGGGTCTGGGTTCCAAAATGAAGACGATATGTTTCCACTGGCAGCTGCTGTTCGTAAGAATGCGTGTTCAAGGAGCCCGCCTCCGTCGACCGCACCCGCTGAACTAGATTAAAAACAGCTCAATACATGCTTGAGTTTGGAGTTTTTTAGTACTGGTTCCAGAGGGCCAAAGTACTTTGGAAACATAGAGAGTATTGGCTATCAGGACATAGTTATGGAGGGGGATGTAAGAAATTGGTGGGCCTTGCTCACGCCAGACTAAAGATATCGCCAAGAGAGCTGGAAGGAACCCGAGAGAGGAAGAAAAAGGGAGAAGGAGATGAAGAAGAAGAAGAGAAGAAAGAAGAAAAAAAATTAGGAATTTGAATGAAGCGCAATTATTCTCTCAATCATTTCGGCCTTTCTTTCGCACAACACGCTTCGACCGTATTTACTTATGTAATGGCAGGTCGGTTTCGTCGTTGGCTTGGCTGCTGCCGCTGCTACTGCTACTGCTATTACTGCTTAATGCTGCCACTGCTTCTACTGCTGTTACTGACGTTCAAGAAGAAGCTGATGATGATACAGGTGTTGCTGGTTGAGACCTCTATGATACAAACAAAAATATAACAGCAATATGACAATATAATAACAACATGACCGGCGGCAAGGACCCGAGGCCAGAACCAAAACCATTTCAGAAGAAAAAAAACTTCTTTCTATGTAACTTTTTGCTTAAAGCTTTGTAGTGTTCCATCTCTCCCCAGCAGTCACGGCCCCATTCGCATCCAGCCATATTGACCACAAAGTCACGTTCTTTCTCGTTGTAGAAAATACGTTTATCATCCTGCATGTCCGAACACGCGCCAGGAGGAAATGAGTTTATAGAACGAAGAGGCAAAAATCCCGTTCGTCCCCTGATCCAGGCCTCATGATTGTAAAGATATTCCAAAGCGTCCTGCTCCTTGTGTTCCCATTCCATATGCTTTTGCTCATAAAACACAGGGTCCCACCAAATGTCCAAAAGTTTCTCAGACCACTCGCTTCGGCGAATCAAGAAACTTCCGAGATTGAATCCGCCACAGTCCTGTGTGATGATAAGATCAATGGGCTGGTTGTAATCAACATATGGAATGTTGACAGGCAGGTTTAATGGATTGTAGTAGGAAAGATCGCGATAAGTAGTGTTTTGCAAGTTTCGGAAGATCTGTTGGTCCAAACTGATTTCGGGCTCCATGATGTATGTGTGTAAATCTAGCCACCAAAACCACTCAGTGTCAGGAAACTGTCGCATGGTTTGCTTGATAATGTCCGCCTTTTCCCAGGACTCTCTCCACTCATGTGCATATCGCTTTTTGGGAGAGACATCCTTGATGGCTAGATGATAACCATGTCTTGCAGCGTAGGCTTTCTTGTTGGCAATGCTTGATCGCTCAACCGACCATTCCTTAGCTCCCTTCCATTGCATTACACCACCACCTTCATTTGCAGCCAAGATAATCACAACGTTGTCTGATCCGAAGTGGTAATGAGGAAGAAAGGGAACTGAGGTGAAGAGCGATAATAGTGCCAAGACAGCAAAGACGAGTACGAAGACTTTGCGCTTTATCAGAAATTCAATGATAGAAGTCCCTACGAGGTCCAAAGACTGAGCGATAGTCCCGAAAAAGTTGTTCTTGCCGCTAACTGACTTGCCCTTACGGGAAGATGTCGACCAGCTTGCGTTTCTGGAATGCCAGCTGCCGGGTTTGGCTGAGAAGAGCCAGGAGAAGTAGCTTTTTTCGTTGTCCTTTGGCATGTTCCTTCAATGTCTTACCTCAAGCCTAGTGTTGTGTGTGTGTGTGTGTGTGTGTGTGCTTTTGGTTAAAGTCTCTAGTCTCTTCAAGGCAAATTGGTGTCTTGATTATGTCGAGAAAGTCTGATAGATCAGAAGGTGGTGATGTCCAAAAAGCGTTGGGCCGTGTTTCTAAGAGCGGGACCTAGGAACTTAGTACTTGTACTGGGTGACAGGACGAGTAGTACTATTATGTCAATAGTAAGAAGACGGCAGCTGAGGGAACAGAAAGAGAGGGCTGCTGTCTCAGGAAGTAGCGAAAAGCGAAATGGAAATGGAAATAGAAATAGAAATAGAAATGAAACTACGAAACCCAATAGTTGGCTGAAATAATTTTTTTACGCCTTGAAGAATGAAAATAAAATTATAAAAGAAAAAATTGTCTTTTTTGTGTGTGTGCAGCGCTTTTGTTCTATGGACGCGATTAAGTATGGCTGGAGGTTAATACGTGGCCTAAACCAAAGATTATGTATGATCGCCTACTCAAGTTACGTTAAAACCACGAAATCGTAAAATCACTTCGATATGGCATACTTAAGTACTATTCATTAATCTTTTATAATTCAAATGACTTTCATAACAACTAGTATACATACATAATCAGTCTCTTCTAGAAATCAAATTCAGTGCGGAATGTATTGAGGTCCAATCCATTTCCGACCTTATCGGCAAGATCTCGTCGGTTCATAGCTAAGAAAACCCGCTTCAGCGTAGAAAGCAGATTGGTGCTATGGTTTGCAAGTACGCTATCAGCTGAAGCACCTTCTACTGAGTTCATTGAAAGCGCAGTAAGTAAATGCTGGGCCGCTTCGTGATAACATCCAATGTTGACGCAAGACACACCGAGATTATATCGCGCACGCACAAACGAAGGGCGTAGCTCGAGAGCTCGTGAATAGGCCTCAATGGCTTCTTCGCTCCGGTTGGAGTTGGCAAGTGTAGCGCCAAGTCGGTTCCAAAGAAGTGCATCGTTTGGTCGCACTGCAAGAGCCGCGTTGAAACAATCAACTGCCTTGTCAAATTCTTCGCTTCCATAAAACAATACACCAAGTCCGTCTTGAAGCTCAGCATCCATATTGGCTCCCTCGGGGGACAGTTGCGCAGCCCTGATGAACAGTTCTGTGACACGGCCATGCAGCTCGTACTTGTCGTCATTACCCAAGCTCGGATCTTGCGTTCGTGCTTGCCCAACGATAGTAGGATATTTAGTGGCAATCCAGCGCTCCAGAGTCGAGTATGCAGCATTTTCGTAGCTTTCGTTCGTATATGAGACCGCAAGGGTCATTAATGCTGGAAGATTATCCGGTGCGAGATCTATGCATCGTTCCAAGGCACGGATCGCTGAATCTTCTTTTTCATTCTGGGCCTGAGCAGAACCCAGCCGGCTCCATGCCTCAACATGATTTTGGTCTCTTTGGAGAGCTGCCTCGAATGCAAGTGCAGCCTCGCTCAAATTACCACCAATCTCCATAATGCGAACTCCAAGTGCAAAAGGATCTTGCTCGTCCATGTACTGATTGTTTTCTTCAAACTGGTATTTTCCGTAATCGGGTCGCTCTCTTGTAAATTGATTAAAGTCTCTGTCCCATGCGTTTCCTTCCATGCGGTCTTGGTCCATAGCGTTCCAGCTGTCCATGTTCTCAAACACTTGTGATTGTAAATTGCCCCAGACGGTCTCAAAGTCGGACATTTCGTTTGCCGTGTCCAATGTTTGGGCCTCCGTTGCAATACTTTCCACAGATTGCTGTGAAATGTTTTTGCCCTTTGCTTTTGCATTCGCAGAGTCCTCTATCTGGCGGAAATGCTCTTCCCAGTTCTGATTGTCAAGCTCAACGATCTTAGCCAGAGGGCCTGAAGTGGTAGTTCCGGGCATAACCGACGGAGTGTACATCCGCGACATGTTTGGCATGTAGCCCATTCCCCCGGACATTCCGCCTCCGTACATGGGCAGATGCTGCTGTTGTTGCTGGTTTTGTTGCGTAGGACCCTGTGTGTTGAACTCTGCGCCCCATCTAGCATCTGCCAAAAGTGCTGGTGAAGGTGCGTTCGTCACTGGGATGTTATTAGTTTTAAGCCCATGCTGTGAAAATTCGTTTGTCCAACCTAATAGCCCAGCAACACCAGGAGCAGCAGGACCATTCTGAAGGCCGCCAAGTTCATGCCTCATATTATCGAAGGTAAAGGCATTGTTGGCAGACTTAGCCTCACCAGCCATGAACTGGTTCATCATTTGGTGGTCTGCAGCGTTCATCGGTTGGCTGCCCGTTCGCATAGCACCATGTTGTGCGCCACTGGAACCAAATCTCTCATGCTGGAGGGATCTATCCTGTGATGAATGCTTTGCAAACTGTGAAAGAGGATTACGCGATGTGGAGCATTCTGCCCCTGAGTTCATGAAAGACATGGTAATGATGCTATTGATGTAACTGTAGCTGTAGCGTGAAGTTGGCAGAGATCAAGAAATCAAGCCAGGTAATATTATAAATATAAATATGAATCGGAAGAAATGGTATTACGGTTTTAGGCACGCAAAAAGGAAGGAGATTAGACTCTGTATAGGCAGGGAAAATAGTGTGGGGAAGAGACCATCCTGATTGGTTTAGGGTGTCCGTATTGTAGGAAACTTATGTAAGATTGATACCGCGGTACTGGTGCTCGGCTTTCTAAGGCTTTTTAACCTAGGCTATTCATCAGTATCGCACATGAGATTCCGAAACCTACTAGAACTTTTCGTCTAAAACCCAACGAATCCACTCTTCGAGCTCGCTCAGATCGTAGAATTGGGCCAGCGACAGTGGCTTTTGCCTCTCCTTGTCGGAGGCCGCGTAAGCATACGCCTCATATAATGGGGTGTAGGATTGTAAAGGTGAGCCTGTCACCACGAGAACCGTGATCTTGTCCTTGAGTGTTATAGACAGCTTGGACATGGGATGCATGGCTAACCGGCCTAGGTAGCCGCTTGTGCTGCCTGGCTGTTGTGATTTGTTGTCTGTTGCCATGGGCTCCTTATTGATTTCAAGGTCGGCCACGTTTTGAGCAATCAGCTCTATTGCTTTGCGTGTTCTGGACATGATCTTTTCATGAAGAATATGGGCAATGAGAGGCCGAATAATGTACAGGGAACTTCGGGTCTTTTTTTCATTAGTATTAAAAGGTCCTGGGATGGCAGCTTTGGTTTCTAGACTTTTGCGATGGGCATAGCACAGTAAGATGTGAAATGCTGAACAGATCAAGCTGGCACGCCTGGATATTTTGATATCGGCATGACTTTCTAGTCTTTCACCATCCATGGCATGATCCTCATCGTCACTTTTAGGTCTTTTGTGATAGTAGTCAGTGAACTCAATCTCCAAGATTTCATCGTATAGCTTGATGACGATCTTTCCATTTTGTATCTTGACTCGATGCGAAATAAGACTGCGGGCTTCTTTTGCCATTTCATAGAAAAGCTCTTCTTCAAATAAAAAGTTTCGCGCGTTCTTGATTTCGTCCTCAACGGATTTCTCGTCCTCACTGATCTTGATGTCACATGAAGAACCCTGAAATGTTCGCTCGCCATTGGCCACGCTGTACAAATTAACCCGCAATAGTTTTGTGCGTTTCGCAATTCCCGTTTGGAAGGACATGGTGCCGTCGGCACGTCGTCGCAGAGCCGCAACCCCTCGGTCTCGATATTCGGATCCTGCGTCACCAAAACCGTATTTAATTCCAAGACCTCTAGCATCTCCCTTTCGAATTTTGTGAAGAACTTCCCCACTTGATACTATTGAGAGAACGGATTTCCAGTAAAGCTCCTCTTTGTCTGCTTCTCCTTCGAGTCTCTGAGCAGCGCTTTTCAACGAAGAAGAGCTGTGTTTCAGGGCTTCAATTTTCCATCCAGCAGCTACCAGAGGATCATCGTCCACAGCCGTTGGTTTAGCAGTATCCGCGCTCAACGATCCAACAGGAATGTGCTGTTTCAAATGAGGAGACATAGACGTAGAGCCTGCAGCTGGCCTCAAGCAGGACATAAGGAGGGAGATAAAGTCTTGTGAAAGGGCAGATTCATTCTGTGCGGTGCTGATAAGGCCAACAAGTTCCTGTCGAACTTTGTCAAAAGCTTCATCATCAGTTATTCGGTCGTCTCTCTTCGATTCATTGTCGCCGTTTTCAGCCTCTTTATTACCTTCGACCTCATCGAGCGGCGGTTCATCATGAACAGCAAACAAATAATCGGAATCCTCTTCCGTAACTTTATGGGCTTCTTCGTCAATTTCATGTAGCAAAGACTCTTCCGTTAGGTCTGCGAATGACCCGCGTTCTTTAGTAATACGTTGTATGATTTCGCCCAGAGGAAGCGAGTCACTTTTTTAGTTAGTTACCATGATACATAAAGCGGCGCAATACATACTTGTCAAGAGACAGCAACTCGTCTTTGATCTGAGGTCTAACGGATATCAGAAAATCATCTTGGTTTGGTTCGGCTGCCATTTCTGATGTGTGGTTGAAGCGTAAATAATGTAAACTTGCAATTGGGAGTTGGTAGCTTGAAAAATCGGCACGCGTTCTTTATATATATATCATATACAATACACTTTTGCTACAAACTCATGTCTAATAGTCGCCATCGTCATCCTCAAGATCGGTTCCTTCCTGGAGCTCATTTGCAAGCTCCTTTTCTCTCTCCCGGGCCTTTTCGGCATCTTCCAGGTCCGCACGGTGACTATTGAGAATGTATCTCATTCCTTTGACAGAATCATTGTGAAGAGTGATGCAAAACTTGATACGGTCGTGGTAAGTTTCTTGTGGTTGAGTAGTCGAATAGACATCCAACACTTCGTTGCTTTGCATAAAACCGTGCTGGTGGTCAATAGTGGCATCAATGACTCCATCCCTAATGGATTTGGCAATAATGTATTCAGCGGACTCTTCGCTATCCAGCTGCAGCTTGATACAGATATCTTTCAAAGAGATTTTAGAGTAGGAAAGACTGATGGTTCTAATACCAGTCTTGATAACATTCTGCCGTAGGCGAAGAACAAGGCTGTAAGTTCCGTCACGCTTCAAAGTTTCGGCATGCTTAGCTAGGGTCTCGGAAAATTGTGTGATATCACCAACTCTTACAGCCTTGGTAACATCAAAGTAGGGAGTGAGGGCTTTCTCCAAAAGAGGCTGCTTGAAAACAGAACGCTCTGGAATATCGCCCATAAGAAGCTCAATAACAATGCTGAGCTTGTTGGCAGCTTGCAAAAATCCACCAGCGAGGGGAGTTTGAGGAGCCTTTCTAATAGCAGCAGTAATGTGTTCATGTGCAGAGGTATAATCCAATTGAATGACTTTGATCCTTCCTAGATAGTAAAAGTATCTTGCAACAAGCGCATTTCCAGCTGTAACGGGAAAAGTAGTCTTGGAGACTAAATTGGAAGCTTGCGAGACTTTTTGAGACGCAAGGTAGTTGCGGAGCAGTAAAGAAATGAGAGAAGCCTGAGTCTCAGTGTCGTGTCGCAGAGTAGCTGTACGCAGGGCGGCAAGCAGCAGAGGAGAAATCTCATCGGCTTCATTCAAGATTTCGCGTACACGCGAGTAGTAGAACCAAACCTTAGCGGCGAGGTAATCTAAACTTCTTCGGTTGTAACTCTGAAGCTTGTGGATAACGTGTTCATTGAAGTCCTTGAGCTTCGTAATCTCGTTATTGTTCAAAAGCCAGACCTGAGTGAGAAGGTGCAAAAAGATATCAACTTCGGGCAGAATCGTCACAGAAGCTAGAGGCTCATCAACATCCATTGCTTCGTCAGTATCCTCAGCTGACCCAATGAAAGATAATAGTGTTTTGCGAGATGGATCAGCGACGGGATATGTGGTCTCGATAACTTTAACCAATACAGCGGGTGTCACACGTTTTCGTAGAGAAGGTAAGCCTCTTAAAACTTGAAGCGTGTATTTAGGATCGAAGTTAAGTACAGCCTTCTCAAGGTAAGCAAAGTTCTGCTTGACATCTATAGGAACTGTTAGTATTCATTGAGAAGTGATTCCAGCGGACATACCGTCCACGGTCAACGCTTCAACCTCGATAGAGATTTCAGCATTTTCCATGCTGACATCGGCATCAGCAGGCGTTTCTACAGGCTTCGTCATTGCTGGATTCTATGTCGGGTGTTGTTAAATTGAGTTGGAAAGGAAGAGAAGAGTATTCAGGTGGTGGCAATGTTTTGGTGGTGGTGAAAGGACGAGTTTGATTCTGGGAGTATCTAACGCTTTGTGCGGCAAAACAGAGGCAGAAGAAATTTAAATTCAGTCGATATTTACCTTTAGTATATCTTTCACTATGGCAAATTATAAAATACATACAGTTACCACACACCATGCAGACAACATCAGACTCGGCACTCGAAAACAAACGTGCAGGTCCTATATCTGTAGATGAAATTATTCGAAAGAGGCAAGAGGAAACTGAGCGGCAAAACAGGATCGTATTTGTTCGGCGAGAGCGCGTCAAAAATGAATCTGCTGCAAAAGTTACAAAGCCAGGTCACGCATCTCGGCTAGCAAGACGAAGAGGAGGACTTAGCGCATCGTCTGTGGCGTCTTCAAAGTCAGTCCCTAAACCCACTACGGTTGAGACCTCAAAGGAATCAAAGGAAGAGAAACCGGGAGACCTTGATATACTGGCCAAGATTCTACCACAACGCACGGAAAAATCAAACACACCCTCGGCGCCTGTTGCTCGCGAGAAACTACTTCCTCCTAAGGAAGAGAAAGCAAAGCAGGTTAAGATTGTCAAAGGAAAAGATCAAAAATTCGTATTCGAGTGGAGCGCAAAGGAGGACACTCTTGACTCGTCGGATCCTTTATATTCAGCAGCGACCGGAAGCGCTAGATCCAATAGCGCCGCTTACAAAAAGTTTGCAGAAGAAGACATGAAGCGACGCCAGGAATATGAAGAAAGGAAACGAGCGTTGAAAACCCAACTGGTACCTTCTAAAAAGTCCAAAATCGAGTGGGAAGATGTACACTGGTCGAAAAAGCCACTCGACAAGATGAGGGAGCGAGACTGGCGTATCTTCAAAGAAGACTATAGCATACTCACAAAAGGTGGCAACATCCCGAATCCAATGCGTTCGTGGGAAGAGTCAAAAATCCCACCAGAGATACTCGAAATCACCCGCAAAGTGGGATATCTCGAGCCCACGCCTATCCAGCGCGCCGCAATCCCCGTTGCGCTTGCATTGCGCGATGTCATTGGTGTTGCTGAAACAGGATCAGGAAAAACAGCAAGTTTTGTCATTCCGTTGCTTTCGTATATCATGGAACTACCGACGCTCAATGAAATCACAAAAACTGATGGTCCATATGGGATTGTGCTCGCACCGACGCGTGAATTGGCGCAGCAAATTGAAACTGAGACCAGAAAGTTTTGCACCCCGTTAGGATTTCGATGTGCATCAATCGTGGGTGGACATAGTATAGAAGAGCAGGTCTACAAAATCCACGAGGGAGCTGAAATTGTCATTGCAACACCTGGGCGATTGTTAGATTGTCTTGAACGGCGTATTCTTGTATTAAGTCAGTGCTGCTACGTAATTATGGACGAGGCGGATCGCATGATTGACCTTGGGTTTGAAGAACAGGTTACCAAAATTTTGAGCGCTTTGCCTGTCACCAATGAGAAACCAACAGAAAGAGACTTGGACGACCCTTCAATTGAGAATGAATCAGAGTTTGCTGTGCAGGAAGAAACCAAGTTTTTGGGTGGCAAGCACAGATACAGACAAACCATGATGTATACCGCAACGTGGCCGCGAGCAATTGAGCGCATGGCAGAGAAGTATCTGCGGCGGCCCGGCGTGGTTACAATCGGAAACGCGGGCCAAGCAACTGATCATGTTGAGCAGCGCGTGGAGTTTGTAGCTGGGGAAGTGAAGCGCGCGCGCCGACTTGTCGAGATTCTCAACCGCCAGCAATTCCGGCCACCCATTATTATCTTTGTTAACGTGAAACGAAACTGCGACTATGTGGCCAAGGTGCTAAACGATGAAGGATGGAAAACAGTAGTCATGCATGGAAGCCGTTCTCAGGAACAGCGAGAAGCAGCGTTGGGGGCATTGAGGGCTGGCACGGCGGACTGTCTCGTTGCCACTGATGTTGCGGGGCGCGGTATCGATATTCCTAATGTGTCCCTTGTGGTAAATTTCCAAATGGCAAAGAGTATCGAGGACTACACTCACCGTATTGGTCGAACAGGCCGAGCAGGTAAGTCTGGTATTGCGCTTTCGTTCTTGGGTAAAGAAGACGAAGACGTCATGTTTGATTTGAAGCAAATGATCTCCAAGTCGGCGGTGAGTAAAATGCCAGATGAGCTCCGAAGATACGATGCTGCTAGAATGAGGCCCATTGCAAAATAGAGCGATATCATTGTAACTGTAAATACAAATATATATGTATGTATATTTAGTTATGTGAAGGAAATAGTTGAATGTATTTGCATGTCAAAGAATGAATAAATATATGTACCAAGTCAAGCCAGCTCATTTATTCACTGTCGTCGCTATCGTAGTCGCCAAGGCCTAGGCCAACATTTAAGTCTGTATCTATGGATGGTGTTGGCGTGGGCACTAATGTAGCTAGTTTAGAGACGGTTTGCAAGGACGCCAGAGAGGCATTTGAGAACAGACCTTTTGTTACAGGTGGAGCTTCAATCTGTTCAATCTGTTGTTCCGGCTCCTGTTCCTGTTCCCGCTTTTCGTCAGATCCAGCCCCAGAACTATTTGGGGCAGGCATCTGGATTGTTTTGTAATTAGTCGAAGATACCACTGTCTTTTTTGCATTTGGATTGACTGCATTTGCACCTCTTGCAAACCAGATATCATCAGGAGCTTCATACCCTTCCAGTCCAAAGCTGCTCTCCAGTTTCCGCCTCTTTTTCGCCTCGGGATCTTTGCCCTCAAGCTCAGCCACATAGTCAGCAGGTAAGAGTTTCCGAATGGCTTCGGCAGCTTGTTCCTCCAGCCTACGCTTCTCGCGCACTTGAGCGAGCGGGTTTGGATCCTCGGTGGCCCATCTCACATTGAGAGTTTCCTCTACACCTTCTGCACCAGAACCTGCGTTCAAAGATTGGTGAGCCATAGCTTCTTTTGCAAACTGAGCATTGATTTCGTTCATGTATGTAACAAACGCCACGCCTTTGTTATTGAGCACTCGCGTACGCTCAATTTCTCCCCACTCCGCAAAATTGCGCGCAATGCTTTCTTCCACATTATCCGTACTGGATATTCTTCCAACATAAAGGGTCCTGTTTTGTCTCAAAAACGACCCCACGCCTCCCATATCATCTCTGTAGTCCGCAAACTTGTCTCTCCCAAAACAATCCAGATTCGGCGGGAAGATGTCCGTCACCGTCGGCAGCCTGTGAAGGTATTCGCAAGTTTTTCCACGTGAACAGAGCCCACGCGCAAAGTACAGGCAAAAGAACGACTGTGTGGGTGATTTGTCGGCTTTGGTATAGCCTGAGTCTGTAGCAATGACACAGCGACCCTCGGATTTGCGTTGACTAAAAAAGGCGTCGTCTTTGTCACCTCCACTCCACTTGAGATACCAAATGTTAAATATGGTGCCGCTTTGGGGGAGCTGGTCTTGAACGGTGCCGGGCTCCTTCTGAACGCGCGCGGGGCGACGCTTCTTCTTTTTGGGAACTACAGCTGTGCTTGGTTGGCTCGGTTCCAGAGCAAGATCTGAAGTAGTGGCTACTTGGTCTTGGGCATTTGATGCATTTTGTGCATTGCTCTCCTCTATTTTCTGCAGTGTCTGAGAGTCCGCTAGTTCTTCTAGCACCGGCATAGCTGATGTTGATGTTGGTTGTAAATTGTTTTTCGATTTTTTTCACTTAAGCTTACCAAATACCCAAATACCCAAATGCGCGCGTGCGTGCCGTAAAAATATTTGTGAGATGATTTGAGAGCCATCACACATAAGCTCATAAAGACTCTATTCGTTGAAAATACATATATATACAGAGAGTCTGATAAGCAGAATCTAAGAAGAAACAATAACTTCAAGACTTGAAAAACAAAACAGCACCGAAATAAGAGTCGTAAAGAAATAAGTAAGATATGCAACAGGTAATATTAGTGAATGGTGTCGAGATGAATTGCATCCAAAATGTCTTTGGCACCGTTATCAATGAGCTTGTGAGCCAGCCTCTCGCCCAAAATCTCTGCCTCGACAGAAGTGGTGACAACTTCCTCTATGGTTTCTTGTACAGCCTCAGTTCCGTCAACAGAAACAACAAGGGCCGTGAACTTTAGCCTGTCGGGTGTTACAAAAGAGGTCTGCACGCCAATTGGTACCGAGCACCCGCCTTCAAGGGTTCTCATGAGTGACCTTTCAGCGAGGCATTGCAGAAACGTATCGTTGTGATTAATTTTGGAAAGCATTTTTTTCGTTTTCTCGTCGTTGGCGCGGATTTCAATTCCCAAAGCGCCCTGTCCTACAGCATAGTACATTTCGGGGGTGTCCAAGCAAGACGTTATGCGATGGGCTAGCCCTAGACGGTTGAGGCCTGCGACGGCCAGAATAATGCAAGCGTAGCGGCCATTTGGGTCATCCAGCTTTGCCAGACGAGTGTGGACGTTGCCACGGACAGATTCAAACTTTAGGTTAGGATAGTTGCGTTTCAGCTGTGCTGATCTTCGAATGGAAGATGTACCCACCACGCTGCCGTCAGCGAGGTCTTTAAGTTTAGTGTGAGAAGAGCCTGCTGGCATGAGAAGAGCGTCTCGAGGGTCTTCGCGCTCAGTGACAGCAGCCAGAATGCAGCCGTCCGGTAGAGCTGTTGGCATATCTTTGAGGGAGTGAACAATCATATCGAGCTTGGGAAAACCTTCCAGATCATGCAAAAGAAGAGTTTCCAGCTCTTTTGTCCACAGACTCTTACCGCCAAAGGAGTAAAGAGGCTTGTTGAGAACTTTGTCGCCAAGAGTGGACAGCGCGACTACTGGAAAACTTTGATCAGGGCACGAAAGCTGAAGCGATTTCGCAATGTGTTTTGACTGGACGACGGCCAGGATTGATTTCCTGCCACCGACAGTAATTCTGTGTTCCTGGGAATGAGAAGGGTCGACGAAATCATCGTAGATGATCATGCTGGGGTCGCGTTCTGGAGAATTCGAGAGGGAGGTAGTTGATGAGGAAGAAGATGAAGAAGTAGAAGATGAAGAGGTCGATGAAGAAGCATAAGAGCATGCACTAGAAGGAGATGAGGCTCCCAGTTGTTTTAAAAGTGCTGGAGAAGCCTGTGTCATGTTTGAGTCCTTGGAAAGCTAATGCTTGGTGTCGTTGTTGCACTGCAGGACTTTATTTTAAGAGGAAGTAGCGACTCGGACGCGGGAACTGAAGAAGTCGATAGAGATTTTGATGCTGTGACAATGTGGTCATTTAGGGGCCTATACAGTAGCTGATGAGGGTCCGAGGGTCCGAGGTTTCTTGAAAGAAGAAGAAGACGTCGAGGCCATATCAAGCGAAAGAAAAGGCGTTGAACATGTCAACCAAAAGCAGATGAAAAAATTTCAAATTTGAAAATCCAACGAATCAAATGCTGTTTAATTTGAATAAGAGAGTAATGTTGGATTTCTATTGGTTGGATGGTTTGAAATTTAAGAATTCCAAGAGGGTTTAAAATTGAGACGAGTTTGTGTTGATTTGACCAATTAAGGGCATTTGATTGGTTGCTTCAATATTTTGGCGTGAACCGAGCGCAAGCCTCGGTTTGCAGCAGCTGGTGCAAATCTTGAGCTCTACAAAGCCTATACGAGGCCTGCTGCGAGGATGTCATAACGTAAATTTTAAACCCGGATTAATTACGGCTTGATTATTTGAGGCTTGGAGATTTCGATGCTTATAATTATATTCAGAAAAGTTAGCACGATTACCGCGATTTTGAGTGCGATAAGTTGACTTGGTGTCACTGTTACTTGCTGTCAAGTCTCGGGCAAATTTGGTTATGGCTCTCATGGGTCTCATGGTTCTTATGGTCAGAGAAATGGTTAGTGTGGTTAAAATTATTCTGACTAATTGAGCTAAATTTGAACAAATCAAAAAATACAGATGCTCAGGGTACTCAGCCGTGTTCCGCAGTTCCAGAGACCCAAACGGATCAAGCTAAAACCTTGATATCAATAAGAATTTGAGCCTCATTTAAGAACTTTGTACTGTTAATGAGACTACATAAGTAAGGTTGTTATAAACCACAAATTACACAAAACTCAAGCTTAGGAACTAAGACCTGCATAAGCAGGTTTGAGCATCACGTGACGTTTCTCCTTGTACGTCATAATCCTTGCAAAATATCTACTCAATAAACATCTATATATAGTAAATATAGATATTTTGCATGAGATCTGCATGGGATCTGCAAGCAGACCATGCAACGGCCGAAAAAATGAGCTTTAGCTTAATGCAACAGTGACAAGAGATCTGCTGTGGCCACGATTTTTAGCGAAATAACGACATTAATAGCGACACGAAAGATACCTTGCCTTTTCGAAGCTCTATTATGACGTTTGCTAGCCTGCCGCCATGTGTTTGTTAAATATGACGATAAGAAGTTGAGAGCATTTTCTTCACATAATATCGTCTTTGTCGAATCTACAGAAGCTTTGGCCAATCATATAATTAATGCATTTATCGTTTTTTTGGTAAAGCGACTCTATTCGCATTTAACGAAATCTTTTCTTTTCGTCTTCTTCTTCTTTTCTTCCTTTCTTCTCTTGTCTCTTTCTTCTTCTTCTTCTTTTCATTTCTCATTTACTCATTTTTTACGTCCATCATTTTGGTCTTGTTGGCACTCCATTTAACGCTCAGTAGCAGCAGCTCACAGCTAAGGCCTCCAAAATGACTTTGCAAGCACAAGACACTCTTCCCTCATATATCGAGGCAAACGAACACCTCGTCCCGTTTTTGGAGGATCAGAAGACGCCGCCATTAGACATGGAGCACCACACGCCTTCAAAAATGACTCGCAAGCGTAGGCTGGTGCGGAACCATTTACTAGCACTGCTGGCCCTTCTTCTCATAGCCTCTGTCATGCTTCCACTAAGCATGCACACTCAAAATAAGCACAAAGTTAAGCATTCTCACCTGGCCCAGCAACGCCAATCTGAAGAGGTGATTCAAATAAACATTATCGAGCCCAAAGTTAAAAACTCTAAAGACCAGCAGGAGCACAAAGAAGCGCCTGTAATGATGAAAAGAGCGTTTGCTGAACCGGGCGACGCTCCAATTCGAAGAGACTCGCCGGTACGCAGGGAGGTTTCGGTAGAGGATACTGAAAGTACTAAGAAAAAATTGGAAAAAGCTCAGAGAGAGATTGACCAAATCAAGAAAGAAGAAGAGTCTAAAAAAGGAGAGGCCCTTCAAAAGCGGCTCACTATATTAGAGCGTGAGATTTCTATTTCTGACCAACAAAACTACAAACAAGACCTGGGAATCTGGCCGAAGGATAGTGTTGTCGAGCCTAGCGGCCAAAAGGTCATGATTTTGACAGCCACTGACGGCAATGGAGCTAATGCGCTCATCAAAGATGTCCTCAGTATGGCGGAGTCCAATCGTCGCGAGTACTGTGACTACCACAACTACGTTTACAAATTCATTAATATGAGCCGCTTTGACCTGAGGCGGACCCACCCGGTATGGGGCAAGCTCAACGCTATCAAGGCAGCCTTCGATGAGAACCCAACCGTAGAGTGGATCTGGTGGATGGACGTCGATATTATCATTATGGATCCCGAGATTGATCTTGCCAGGCATGTGCTCAATCCAGAGACGCTGAAGAGACGACTTTCGTACGGCCGGCCTCTCAAACACCCTTCGTATGGTCAGTACTCCAACATTCGAACGGGCTACAATCCCGACGTCGAGCTTCCACCGGACGCAGCCAAGCCAGTGTTTGAAGGTATTGAAAGCGAAGATTACGAGTACGCCAACGTCACCGAGATGGACATTATTATCAGCCAGGACTACTGGGGTCTCAATGCGGGATCTTTTTTCATCCGGCGTTCTACATTTATTGACATGCTGCTTGATTACTGGGCGGATCCTGTTTTCGTTGCCAGAGAATTTACGTTTCGTGAGCAGGACACGCTCGGCCATCTGAACATTAACCATTGGTACATTCGCAAGCATATAGGCGTGGTGCCGCAGCGCATGCTCAACTCGTACATTGCAGATGATCTGTGGAGCGGGTATGACGATGGAGACTTGGCCATTCATTTTGCGGGCTGCTGGATTCCCGGCGATTGTGATGAGCGATGGCAGCGGCACTGGCAGAAGCGAGGCCGAGTGCCTGAAAAGTACAGAAACCATGCGGATAGCTAAGAAACAAGCCAACGTCTATACCAGTTGATTGAATAATACATGTATAGCGCAAGGAAAAAAAAAGGAAGAATACTAATCAATTATGTCAAAAAAAAAGTCTACCGTTTGAAGAGGACGTAGCCGTAGTAGCCTTTCTGATGTTAAACCAAAAACGCACGGACCTTTTTTTTCCTTATCAATCTATTTTTGACGTAAAGCACAGCAAGCTGCCGCGCCACCCCCACCAATGTGAGTAGGACGGGGAAAGGGACAGGGAAAGGGGGACAAATAGCTTTATATATATATATGTATCTTTCTGAGCGTTGATGTTGGTAACTGAGAACTCAAAGTATTGTGAATCATTTGTACAAGGAAGAGAAGAGAGAAAGAAATTTTTATTTATTTTATTTTCATTTTTTTTCATTTTTTTAATTTGCATTTCGGAAAGTTGTTTTTGTTTTGTAGAAACAAACAATTCGAACTGATCACTAGACAAAAATCTATATGTGTGTGTATATACTTGTGTGTATATGTGTTATTCTGATATGTTCTGAAAGGCTTGAGTTGTTGAACAAACTTTCCTTGAAAAAAAAAATAAAAAAAAATAAAAAAATAATATTTAATTTTGATGGTTTTGTTTATTTTTTTTCTCATTCTTTTTCTAAGCCTTACCCGAACCAAACCGGAAGTAAAACAAATCGAGAATAACAAAATAGAATAAAAAAGAGTAACGAATAATCATAGTAACAACAATTACCACAATAATAATAATAATAATAATAATAATAATAATAATAATAATAATAATAATAATAATTATCAACAATGATGTGTGGTGTGTGGTGGTGTAGGTGTTTGTAGTGGTGGTGGTGGTGTTAGTGGTAGTGGTAGTGGTGATAAATAATCTATTAACTTTCTTTACAAACATGAAAGACGTTTCCTTTCTCCTTTTTCCTTCTTCCTCTTTTATCGTTTTCTGTACGTGTATCAAGTACTATACACCACCCACTACACAAAGGCTAGCTAGCTAGCTAGCTAGGTAGATAGATAGGATGGATGGACTGGGTGCGGGCTGCTCGGCTTTCTGGCCAGCCGTACGTACCTTTTGTAAAATTTTTTTTTTTTGCGATTTTTTGACAAAGTAGGAAAAAAAAAAAAAAAAAAAAAACATGGAAAAAATAGAAAAAAGACTGTGTAAAAAAGAGAGAGAGAAGAAGAAAATCAAAAAGTAATAAAAATCCAAAAAAATAAAAAATATAAAAAAAAAGACCAGTTTCAAGATTATGTAATGCTTTTCCAAAATGGAACCTTCCTCTTTCTTTCTTTCTTTCTCTTTTTCTCTGGCTCTCCCCTTATCCTATCGTTTAAAGTTTAGTTAATAAAAAAAAAAAAAAAAAATCCAAAAAAAAAATTTTGAATTTAAATTACGAATTAATCGAAACGTACATACACACACACACATAATTTATATAGTACTATAGAGCTACCCACATCACATTTATACTTGAATATATATATATATATGTATATACAAGTATACGAAATTCCTTTTAAATTAGCCTGTCCAAGCAATTCCGACATGTTTTTCTTTTACTACATCTTCATTTTCAATTCTTATTCGATTCATTTTCGTGTTCATTTTCATTCTAGCTTGCAATACAAAATCTTCATATATCCATTCTCACTTGCAGCTAAAAGTTGTTTTTTTATGTCTGTTTTCGTTTTTTTTCAATTATTGAATTTTTTTTTTCTTCACCCTGTAGGCGCTGGCGCAATCGGGACATATGACATTTGAGGAAGCTGCGATTGTGGCGGCGGTCTCACAGCTTCTGGCAGTACCGCAACCGCTGGATCACGTCCTCCTACACCGGACGCCGCCGCCGCCGCTGCTGCTGCTGCTGCTGCTTCTGCTTCCGGCCCACTACCATCACCGCTGCCATTGACCCCCTGGGCAGGCGGTAACGGCCGGTCAACAGGCACAATAGGCTCCCGAGGAATTCGCAGTTCCTCTGGAATCGCACTTTTCGCATCCACAGGGCCTGCGGTACCTCCGTTAGTCGCTGCTACTTGCGCTTGGAGCGCCCGCAGATGTGCGCTGTACACTGGGTTGGCAGGGTCAGCCTGTACCGCATTTTCAAGCGCTGCAATTGCATCTTGAACTTGGTTGTTGGACACCTCGTACAAAATGGCCGCGTTGTACCACGCCTCGGGAAGTGTCTCTGGAGCTAAGCGAATTGCCCGCGTGTATGCATCGAGCGCATCGCGGTATTGCGCAATGCGGTAGTACAGGATTCCAATAGAGCACCAGAACCTCGGGTTCTGCGAGTCTCGGTACACCGCCTGCTGGTAAGCCGTATACGCTTGTGAGTGCAGGTCTTTCTGCATAAGACTACGGCCCCATAGGTACCAGGTGTACCCGTCGGCGGGTTCGTAGTCGAGTGACTGTGAAAGCCGCGAAATTGCAAGCTCCAACAGCGCATCCTGTGACTCCTTGGATGCGGTCTTGTTCTTCATGTATTGCTGGAAGTTTAGCCATCCGAGTTGTTGCAGCACCTTAGCATGCGCGGGGTTCTCCGACAGAATATGCTCATAAGCCTGTTGCGCCTCCGTGAACTCGTCCAAGACTTCGTGGACATGGCCAATCTGGAACCATATGTCTATTTCTGACAACGGTGGAGGCGGCGACTTAAGAATCAGCCTAAAGTTTTCGAGCGCCAGCCTGTAGTTTTGCTCATGCTTGTATATAATCCCCAGGCGGAAATGAATGTCCGACTTTTTATCATATGCCGGGTCAATCGTTAGCACACGCTGGAAAGCCTCTTTAGCAAGGTTAAAGCTACCACATCGGTCGTACAAAATGGCAATGCCGTACCAGAGCTTGGGGACGTTTGCGTCTGGGAGCGAGTCGAGCGCTTGTTGATACGCCGAGTAAGACTCAGGCAGGTTATCTGCCATCAAGTAACAGTGAGCAAGGGCTTCCCACGTAGTTCCTACGGACCTATCCACGGTCAAAGCTGCATGGTAAAACTCGATTGCTCGCACAAAGTCTTCTTTAGTCCTGTACTGGGCTGCCATTCCCGTGAGTGCCGGCAGGCATTTGGGGTCGCGCTTGAGAGCCGAGTCATAGCAGGCTATTGCCTTGTCTATTTGCTGCATAGAGGCAGCGAGGGAGGCGAGAGCACACCAAGTCTGCACCATGGTAGCGTCTAGAGCCAGGGCAGGTGGCATGTCACCGAACGGCGCAGCAGGTTTGGACTCCTCGGGGGTGGGTCGCTGTTGCTGTTGTTGTTGTGCAGGCATATTATTGGTTGCCAAGTCGGATGTCGACGAGGGCTGCGACTCGTGCTTCCTTTTCTTTTGGTCGAGCGAGCCGACTCGCTTGCGGCGCTTGGGAGCTTTCGGTGACGCAGGAGATCTTGGAGACGGGTGCCTAGGAACGGGAGGGGACCGGGTCATGATGCCGCTGACGGACTGCTTTCGCTTTCTGTTGGGTGAGTCTGCGTTGCGCTGATGAGCTGGCGGTGGAAGTTGCGTTTGGTTAGGGTTGTTGATGTTAGGGTCAGGTTTAAGACTGGGCGGAATGGGTGTACTGGCGGGATAATACGAGTTGCCGCTGCTTGAACTAGACATGTGCGAGTTAAGCGGTGACTGCGGAGGCAGGTTCTGGGAGGGAGGTGGCTGCGGATAGTAGGGATGACGCGGAGACCCATATGTTTGTTGCTGTTGTTGTTGTTGTTGCTGTTGCTGCTGTTGCTGGAGGTGTGGGTGTTGCTGCTGAGGTTGCTGCTGCTGCTGCTGGAGCATGGAGTACTGAGAAGCGGGCGATGCCTGCGTCGACGGGTGTGCAGTCGGGTAAGGCGAGTAGTGCTGAGAGGGAGGAGGAGGCGGTCTAAAGTAGGGCGGTTGACTCTCCTGAGGGACCTGCGAAGGGTGGATGAGCGGCCCTGGCTGATAGGGCGGGTTGTGTTGCATGGCTGGAGGAGACAGAGACGTGGACGAAGAATTTGGCGGAGTGGGATGTGTTGCCGCTGGAGGGTTATGTAGAGCTGGCCACTGGTTATAAGCCATGAGGGGGGTGTGGGATGAAAAGGGGTGAGGTGGTGGTGGTGGTGAGAATGGGAAAAGTAGAAGTTGTGTTGTGTGCAGGAGGAACGGTTGGTTGTATTGGTGATGCGGTTTTGGAAAATGAATTTGAATTATATTTTTTTGTTTTTATTCTTGTTTTGCTTTTTTATCTCATTACTTTATTTTATTACTTGAATGTATACCATATTTGCTTTTGTTATAAGCAGTACCAACTCGTACTCCGTCCTTGTTTTTTTTCGCTATTTGGGTTAACATTGCTTTTTAACTGTACGCAAAAAGTCTATCCTTGTTATTTCTTTTACTTTGTGAAACTGCTTTAATCAGAAAAAGCAACGCGCGTTTATTTTCTGGACAGGATTAGACTAAACATATTTAGTATAGTATAGTATAGTATAGTATAGGCTTATTGATATACAGACTAGCCTTTAATAATCAATTTTGTGGTGAAATACCGCTCTCATACTGTACCGTAGTCCACTGTAGTCCACTCGCGAGCCGTGACTCGTGAGCTTTGCACATTCAAGCACACTTTTTCTCTATAATGTTGATGGCTTTTTTATTTACTCAAAAATTTAAAAGAATTTAAAATTGTTCGGATTAACGTTGCTTTTTCGTCTAAACACGAGTAGCCATGAAATCTGTAAACTTTCTGGTAAAAACTTTACTGAAAAAAGTATAGAAGAAACCTGCGCATGCTGACTGGTTGCAGCTCATAAGTAGCCTGGTCTACAGTTTGCGGACAATTGCAAAGTTTAGGGAAAAAGTAAAGACAACTCGACAATATGAGTGCCGCTGATTGGTTCCGGGGGGAAAACGCCGGTCTCGACTCTCAAGTGGGCTAGCAGCTGTGGGCGTGTAGACACGAGTGGAGCGGTGTAGATGCGCATGAAGATCAACGTAGATATATCGAGAAGTCTACAATGTAGAACAGCGCATAACTAGATTCGTAGCTCGAAAGGTTTTCGAAAGGTTTTTTGTTATCAAGCCGCACGGCCTATCAGCCAAGTATAATTTTTTTTAGCTTTCTGACCAATGAGCGCGCTGCTATAGTAGTGCACAGTGGACAACGTTCCAGGTTTAGGCTCTGGGTCACTAGGTTCAAGCCTAGGTCTTTTTCACAATTTCGCCCAGTTCAATTTTATCCCTCTATAACTGCTTTGCCATCACGCCCACTAACAACCAACTAACTCCAAAGCCGCAGACAGTGGCGAATCATGACGTAACTCTGGCCTCGATTCCCACGTACGTGTCAACGTATTGATATATATGCGCACCCTTTAGATTCTCTGCATATGTGTTTTCTGCTGCAATAACTCTACGGTTATAACACTGTTATATACAGCGCCGCACTTGACTAGTTTACGAGGCCATTGGGACCTTTGAGGCCCTCTGAGACCTTTGAGACCTTTGAGTCCTTTGAGTCCTTTTTCCATGAAATCTGAGTAGAGACAGTAATAACCATAAATATTGGCTATACCAATAGACTAGAGCTATAGCCCATAAGGTCTACGTGTCAGTGAACTCAGGTGGTACCCTGATCTACCTGCTTTTGAGCCAGTTAAAAAGCAATAAATTGTTCTATCATCACCGGCTCATTGTGAGCTTAAATACGTTTCAAGCTCTAGTTGGAATTAATAATATCCAAATGCATAATTATGTAAGCTTAGAGGTGGACAATCTCAAAGCCTGGGCAGAAACTTCGAATTCGAAGCTTTTTCGTAAGTAAATAGCTGAGGCGGGGGGAGGGGGGGGGAGGAAACTCTTGAGGCTTTTGAGACTGTCAAGACTTTTACAACATTCAAGACTTGATGGGGCTGGAGAGCCTACTTGATAAACCATCATTTGTGTGTAACTGCATATATACATGGTAGTCAAGCTGTAATATAGCCTACTATGTTTTTTCTTGCCTGGTAAATATGGGTGTAAACATGGGTGTAAAGGGGGGAAGAGTGCAGCGGGTCTTGTTCCGGTTTTAGTTTTTCTGATTCTAGGTTTAAGCCTTCAAGTTAAAAGAAGAAAGGAAAAGTTTCTTTCCAATAGGCTACAACATATAGGTACCGGCATTTTTACATTGACAAAAACAGCAACCGCAACCGCAACCGCAAAATTGCATCAACCATGAGAAACCGCAAAAACCATCGAATTTATGATCACCCATCCCGTCCCAAAACGGACTGCAAACATTTCTGCGGTGGTAGCAAATGTTGTTGTTATTATTACTTTTATTATTTTTACTTTTTGGTTATTTTAAATCCCGAAATGGAATTCCCGATGACTCCATTATAATACAAACCATCCAAGTGTCTGGATATTTTGCAGGTAGCTCTCCTAGATGTAGGCATGTAACCAATCACAGAAATCACACTGACAGTCAAGTCGTCCACAGACTTACAGCTGCTGGCTGCAGTAGTATGGCTACGGTAATATGAGTGACATCCCCCTCCCCCTCCAAAGTCTCAGCCTGCCGGCGCACTGTACCGCCTGTAGGACGTTCAAAATTTCACTTTAGTACTGTTTTCTGACCAACAACCAATCACAAGTGGACCCTCTGCATCCGGACTCCGGACCCATGTAAAGAGTCCAGTTGGTCCAGCTGTACTGTGTGTACGCCAGGTTTGGCCTTGATACTGCGCTTGCAAACAGCCGTGCGTGACACTATCGACTCAATAGACTACGGTTCTCAGTCGTTTGCTGCAGCTGTGGCATGTACGGATACAGTGGTTCCCGCCCAAGATGGTAGCCAATCAAACGAGCATTCCGCACGTAGGCCTAGCGCCAATGAATGTTATGTGACCCAACGTGATTGTAGGGCCTTTGGCATTGGGCCACGCACTCAAAACCAACCCAGCAGCAGCAATTGCAAAGAGATGGAAAAGAAGAATATTAACAAAAAATTTGTCTCACATGTAAAAAAGTTCTACGTTAAGCAACAGGCAGATTTACAAAGGAAATCATACTAGAGTCAAAGTCTACTGTGAAGCACAAGTTTCTTGAGGACTAATCTGCCTGACCTCTTTTCCTCCAATCATATTTAAGTAACTATACTAACGTGACCAGCATGACCAGCATGACCAGCATGACCAACGTGAAGAGAACAGTTTTTGTCTGTCCTTATTCTAGAGACTCGAAACGCTGGTCATCGAGAATCGAGACTTACTACTGGCATCTCTTTTTCAATTACAGCGCTCTTCTCAATGAAAGCATTCAACATATATATATATATATACGGGTCCTCTTCTGTCTTGCTTTATAGCCAATCGGCTGTATGCAAGTGTCTCTGTATTCGCTCCAATATTACAGCGAAACGTCACAAGCTCCAGACTGAAATTCCAGCCTACAGCATATGGAGAACTATAGTAATGAGCCAGCCACACGATTTCGAGATCCAAAACTTAAAAAAGGTCACCTGTAGATTTGCTTTAGACCTCTTCCTCAAATGGTCACAAACCAAGTTGAGCCAATATGTGTTATAGTTGATGTGTGCTTTGTTGACAGACTCCATACATTAATAATCCCCAGTAGTATCCTTAGACGGTTGAAATCCCAACGTCAGGATTCAGAAAAGACATAGTAGCCACTGCTATTGGCCACGTAGTACATACTCTCAGCGGTAGGCTCTAACAGTTACTCCAGCTTTCTCTCTCTCGTATATTCAGAACCATCAAGAAAAACCAAAATAAAAAAGAGAATTACGATACATTCTGTTCATTCCTGCCACACTAATTGGTAGGCGCATACGAAGGCTTGACCCTCACCACCAAGGGTTGTTGTCATAAGCTCTATAAGCTCTATAAGCTCTATAAACTCTATAAGCTCTATAAGCCTCCTGGAAAAATGAAACAGTTGTCTTTCGGGTAGTCGTCGTCTACCTCGATCACCGAAATAAGCCTATTCTTTTGCCATCGTCAACATTCCTGGATAGAACACCTGCTTTTGTTTCTAGAAAGCGGTACTGGCCGCCAGGTACCTCACCATTCAACACTCTATATCTCCTGGAGATTTAAAACGATCCAACGCCCTTTCTGGCGACCGGAGGCTTCCCAGCAACCCTATCCCCGCCATATTCACGTGTCAAATCAGAGTCTGGTCTAGTCGGCGCCGCTCTCTTTAGTACGATCATCGTTATCAATGGTCATGGGAATTCATGGCTATGGTCCGGTTATCTCATCATAATTCATTAAATAAAACATTCATTAAAAAGCTACTCAAAAAACAGGCAGGCTGGTTAGGCCTACACCATCCTAGAATCCAAGGCCTGCTCAAAGTCCTTGAACGAGGCCTTCAGCGCATTGTTTCCAGGCTGCTGCTCCAGATATATCTTCAAGATCTGCAGATGGCACTTGGCCACTGACGACGGAATTAAAGGAGCCGCCGATCCCGTCGTTGAAGCAGACGCTTGCATTTGCGACTCCGAATGTGGCGGCTGTGATTGCTGCAACTGCTGCATGTGCATGTGCGGCGGCTGTTGAGCGACGTGTTGTTGCGGTTGCGGTTGCGGTTGCGGTTGCGGTTGCGGTTGGAGCGGCAGCCGATGCTGGATTGGAATCGAGTGCCACGGCGGCTCCTGACGTGATGACACGGGATTAAGAATGTGGTGGAACCGCGAAACGTCGCCCGAGTTTTGAGACTCGTCGTGCACCGGTGAGAGTCTACTGTTGTCGTTATTGCTGCTGCTCACGCTGAGATGTTGATGGTGATGGCTGTAGTTCTTGTAATCTTGAGCGTAGACATGGTTCATACTGGAACCCCCACTAGGAGCTGGTGGGGGTGGTGACCCGGTCAAACTGGAGGCCGTGCTGCTTCCAGGGGTTCCGGGGCCTGCCGTAACAAAAAACGAGTCATTGGGAGGAGGCAAAATAGTGGGCAGTTGTGTGCTTTTGAGATACTTATTGTGGGTGTTGTGGTTGATGCTGTTTTGATTCATTGCAAGCAGTAGGGACATGCTTCTAGGAGAAGTAGACGACTGCGCGCCTGATATGATTTCAGATGGAGGAGGTAGCTTGATTTGTGGTAGAGACTGCTGCTGCTGCTGCTGCATCGTCTGCGCAGGAGTAGGTGGAGTAGGCGCAGAGACGGTAGTGGGGGGACTGGAATTCGTAGTAACCGGCGCGCATACGGCTGTGGGGGGACTGCTGGTTCTGTTACCACTAGCACTGCTCATAGGATGACGCCTCAGGCGCGGCATATTGGTACGTCGTTTAAACTTTTCAATCCAGCCTTCTGAAAACGATGGCGGCTCCAGCTTGGCGTACTCTGGCAGCTCTTTCCACAAGTCCTGAGCAGCCGTCTTGAGCATTTCGTTTGTAAAGTACAGCCCGCTGCTGTTGCCGCTGCCACTGCTGCTGTCATTCTCGCCGCCGCTCATCTTACTCTCCACCCATTCTTGCAACCGCTTTTCCAGCTGTGGGAATTTTGGAAGGCGTGCTCGGATGGTGTTGCTGCTGACCTGTGTCTTATCTGCTGCGCGCAGAATCGTTGAAATCGTGCTGGGCCGCAAAGGCAGGTCATACTTAGCCTCGAACCATGCGCGCAGCTTCTTGGCGGAGCACTGGTGGTGTGAGTAGTAAAAATCTCTGATTTCTTGTTTCTGCTGGTGTGTGAATTGGATGCGTTTCCGAGGAGCCGAGTTTTCTGATTTTGATTTTGACCTTGACTTTGAGTTTGAATTTGGCGTTGCTGCCTGTGTTGCTGCCGCATGTGACGGTGATGGCGACGGTGACGGTGATGAGGATGGCGTTACTGAAGCGTCCTTGGATTCGACCATCGTGGTATTGATTAAGCGGGTGTCTATGCTCTATAGATCCTTGGTTTCAGAGATTCTTCAAGTGTTGAATTCTTTCATTTGTTTGAACGGACGTCTGTGTGGGCAGTTATATATGGCGAAAAACGCTTGCGTACGCATCGTTGAGTTTCTTTGCTTTTTAGTCAAACTCTATCCGGTGAGTCTCTTTACTGAGTCTTTACTCAGTCTCTAGCGCGCATGAAGTGCAGGACGCTAACGTACGTGTACGCGGCGCTGATTGGCTATATCTAACAGCCTAGCTGGATTGGGACTAGATGCTAAAACGTTCTGCACATGTGCTTATTGTGTGCACACGTAATCTGTACGTATTTCGCTGTACACTGAGAGAGGCCTACGTCAGCTCGAGCTTGGCCGATTCGAT
Organism: Geotrichum aggregatum; assembly: GCA_030564925.1. Taxonomy (NCBI): domain Eukaryota; kingdom Fungi; phylum Ascomycota; class Dipodascomycetes; order Dipodascales; family Dipodascaceae; genus Geotrichum; species Geotrichum aggregatum. Next base: position 7,748 of record JAJMAH010000116.1, on the reverse strand, counting down.
CGCTCTGTCTTTTGAGGGCTTGCTCCCGACCACGTCAACCCTGGCCATGGCTGCAAAACGCACCCTGGAAGAGAAGACCTACAACGATGCTCGGTCAAACCTTCAAGCTGAGCCTGGCAGCAGCAGCATACGACCGACGGTGTCCGCGAGCCCCGTGGGTCCGTCTTATCGTTACAAGAGTAAATTTCCCAAAGCTTGAGCTTGTTTTTTGCGATTAGAGCAAAGCGTGCGCCTAAGCTAGACAAAAGCGGAAGTCAAGCAGAACACCACAGAAATTGACAAAAATCCGCACCCCCCCATTGGTCCTCATTGGTCCTCCCAGGCCCCCAGAGTGGCGCGTACCACGGGGGTATCTCGTTTTAGCAAGAAGCCAGCAGCAATATCATTAATGCTACAATAGCGCATGTACATGATATACGTGTCTGATTGTGTAGTCGTAAGCTTTACTACGATATCGTCGATTACAACGAAATGTGTGCGTACTATAGCCACCACCTCCCCCGTAGACCCCGTAGCCCACGAGTCTCCATGTGTATCAGCTTCGCCGGCCCACCAGCAGGTGTGACATTTATAGCAACAGACTCGTCAGCCTTTTATTTGTTTATTTTGGAAGGCTTGTTGTGGACTTCCGACGTCGTGATCGTGGACTGCTCGTGGGCCGTGTTGACACCGCCTCTTTGCGTTCTTGCCTTTGCGTTCTTGCAGACCCCGATCAGACACAAATGAAACTGCTCGTAGACCGGGGAAAAAAGAGGCGGCTTGTACGGTCAATCAACCAGCGCACAAAGCAAGCATAGGAGCAACAAAGCACTAAAAAGCAAGAACAACAATCAGATAAAAAGCACTACGATAAGGCTTGAAAACGAGCCAAACCAATTCAATACGAGGGCAAACCGGGCGAGGCTTCAGAAGCCCCTACAGGTGTATTCGCATCCACAGTCCCTTCACCTCACATACCTAGCTCGTGTTGCAACATTCACTGCCTGAGCTGGCCACAAAGTCAAACCTCATATCTGCTAGCAACGCCTTAGTCACAACGTTTGAATTCAAATTCCGCCAGCTGTGTCCCCAAGCAGCTGCGCAGCTTGAGCGTACGTACGTACTAAACTTTGTACGTACTACTGCGATTCCACAGTCTCGCATTAAAAGCAAGCATGGGCTGAAGCTTTCGCTAACATTTGTTTGTGCGAAGTCGTGACGTACCATGGATACTCCTTTAAAGCGCCTAATTAGGTAGCGTACGTAGGCTCTGGCTTTTCGCAGTAAACACCCAGCAGTTACCTGGCTCTGGGGGGCACTGGAAACAACAAGCTACAGTACGCGCAAGCATACGTATCTTGAGCACCCCAGAATAGAATACACAGCCCACAAAATGTTGTGATCGTGAGCATCGTGAGCAGGGGCAACTTTAAGCAATTTCAGGTAACTTCAAGCTGCAAGCCTATTTTTGATGCTGCTCGCTAGCTACAGCTCATGTATATATAGACGTGTAAATGCCAGAGTCCAGTAGGCTGGCCCACTGCCTGCTTGGCCCTTCTGAACAGGACAATACCCGACTGTAATTACGACAAAGCACAGTTAGCCTGGCCTAGATATACTGCTATGGTGTACTTCGGAAGCACTGAGAATTTACGTGCGGCTCACGCTTTGAGGAATTTCCTAAAACGAAAACGTCAACACGAAACCTAGAAAAACCACAAGGAGGCAAACACAATCTAATCAATCTTATCAAAGTGGTTTGATCAATCTAATCACTCGCAATATCAAGGCTATGGGTTCCAGTATTTAGGCACATGCTCTATAGCCAAAAGTGACTTGTAATATGCTTTCATGACGTGCCAGACGCTCTATGACATGGCTAGATTCCAGGGAGGTAGAAAATCAAGAAGAGACCTTGTTCATTGGGAAGAAAAAGTGCACTACGAGAGTTTCCAGTAAGGAGTTCTGTGAGCAAGGTGTGAGCAAAGTGTAAACAAGGTGTTTCAAATTTGGACTTGCTGCATGGCATACGTAAACCATCCAAAACTCGCTTTTATTTCTCTCGAGTTTGCTCATCTGTTCATTTGTTGTGGACGTTGCGACATCTTGACGTTTCGTTGGCCACAGCTGCTTTTTCCTGTGATGGCGACGTCATCTAGGCTCTAGCTCACTCCAGGGCCTTTCTACACGTCAAACTTTGGTGCTATACTCAAACAGCTGGACTTGCAAAATACACGTCCGACAAAAGGCCGGTTGTCGTCATATAAATATTAATGTGTCCCCCTACTCTATAGTCTAGCGGTATAGTTAGTCCAGAGCTCTACGGTACGTAATACCGCCGTGTGTATTCCATATATGTAGAATACCGGCTCCGGTACATGCCTGGCAGACTCTCTGCACAACCGTCTTGGATTAAGTGCTTATAACAACGATCGCAAAGAGTATGCGCAACAGCCCTGTCTCTACAAACTTCAGGACTAAGAGCCTACATGCTCGAATAAATCAAAACACACGCATTTGGTCAGTTCTGGCAGTACTAGTTGTGCTGTGACAACATTTCAACGAGTACACGCATACTGAATTGGACTGGGCTGGTCAAGATCAGTGTGTGTGTGTGTGAGATCATGAAGTGTTCAACGTTGCTTCAGCTGAGCAAGGGGAACGGGCAAAACAGGCCAAGCAGGAAAATCGCAAGTTTTACAAGCGCTGTAGTCCAATTTTCAGGCTTGGTCAGTTGGACAGATTGAACAGGTTGAACATTTTAAACAGAATAAACAGATTAGACAGACTGAGCAGACTGAACAGACTAGACTAGACCACAGTACTGTATACATATATATATATATATATATATATATTAAAAAGAGGTCAAAATCTAGTACTGCCGTTTATTCACGTTTGCAACTGGTGGAGCGGTGGTGGTAGATGCTCAATCTTGATACACAGCATTCAGAAATAGACCCGTGATTTACGGACACGGCTGGAGAGCTAACGTGAAGCAGGACCGCATATGCACTGGGATTTTTGGTTCTAATTATACATACAGTAGCCCAGAGCCTAGAGGCTCGGCCTAGTGGCACTAGTGTCTCTGATCTACCGTAAGCGTAAATATGCAGATGAGCTGAGCTGAGATGAGTGGGAATGTTGGACTAAGGAGCCTGCTTGTGGACGGTCAGATTGACATTTGACGGGACAAAATCCAGAGCTGTAAGCCATACTAGAAGACGCACCATACTTGGACTACGCAGCTGCATAATCACCCAGTTGATCACGAAATTGCCCACATTTCTGAATACCATATGCTGAGGTGCACAGTAGACTATTTCTGGATCACTCAAATCAATACATGAATATCGATACAGAATATCGCGACCATCATGAGCATCCTCCCCCAATGCTCGTCGCCAACAACGGCAAGCAGCAGCATCCTCTCCTCTCTCTAGGCCTTTCACATGAACTCAACCTGTTTCCGGACAAAGAATTCTTGAAGATCCTGTTTCAAGTTTCAAGAGTCACACAGGTTGTACAGGTCACACAGGTCACTCAGACAAAAAGGAACACACACCCCCCAAGCTGCTGCCAAACCACATACAAAGGTCTCATGGACTGCTTTCAAACTCTCAGCACCAGCATCAACACACATGTGCTTTGATTAGTCTAAGCTAATTTGGTCTAGCGAATGCCCACTGCATCAGCAGTACCAGTTTGATTGTGATTAGTAGTAATTACTAAGGATATTAGGAATCTCTTGAACGCGCGCTCAATATTGCGATTTACTGTATGCGATACCTAAGTCTGGTGTACGAAAGCAGCCTCAAGGAGTAGAGAACAGAGGCCAGAGAACAGATAACCGAACAAGGTAAATACCACCACGACCACATCATACACAGACGCAACAAACTCAAAACCTCCATACTTCTCGCCCCGCTGCTATCAAATCAAACAAGGCTTCCTAGTGGCAGCGCCATAAAAGTTCCTGGTGTTCCTGTCGTTCCTGGTGCTGGACCAAAATAACATGAATCATGAGCCGGTACCTGCTGTCAACTTTTGTGCTAGCCTAGCTACACGCTGATATGAGCCCGTTTCAGGCTCGGCTACTGTTTCACAAGTCGCTAAAAGGTCACGTCTTGTCGCGTCCAGCGAACAGCAAATAATATATCTACGTGAACCAAAATAAGCCTAATAATATATTTTTTTTTATATTAAACTAAAAATATATATGTAAAAAAAAAGGAGAATGCAAAAAGAAATGTTAAAAAAGAAGACAAGCACAAAAATCAAACAATCTCTCTCCTCTCATTGGATCGAAGTCACGCACGCTTGAGCATGCACGTTAGAAGCACGTTGAAAGCACGTTAGAAGCACGTTAGAAGCACGTTAGAAGCACGCTAGAAGCACGCTGGAGCTACTGGTATAGGCATGGATCGTTGCCTTTTTGCCTTGTATTCTGTGAAGGACAAACACATATGCGTTGCACATCTCTGCATGACTCTGCGGGCCATGCAGCTTGTAATGCGAGGTTTCTTTAGGTCTGGCAGTGCCTGGTGTTTGAGGTTCAAACTATTTTGGAGAAGGTGAAGATCATGATGAAGATCAAAGAGACGTCAGTGATGATATTTTTATTTTCGTTCTCACGTTTTGTTCTTTTTCTTTATTTTTATCCTTTTTCTCGTTTGACTTGGCTTTTTCGTTCCTCTTTTCGAAGAGATAAATACAGACCTTCCTCCTCTTCTTATAACCTATCTACACTATTTCTATCTGTTCTGATTATTTGAACTATTCACCAGCATTCACCACCGTCGCCATTACCGCCCGTCACTAGATCAGCACCAGCTCGCGCTGCACACTGCATATCCCTACTCCACAATGCCACACCATCATACTCGTACCTCATCAGACCTAAATGCCGCCGACTCCTCCTGGGCGCGCTTGAGGCAGCCTCTCAGCATCCCATCTTACTCCGAGGCCATCTCAGACAACCTCATGGAGTCGGCAGACTTCATCTCTAGAGTCATGGCTCCTAGCAACGTCAACCCGTATAAATCGTCTAGTACAAGGCCCGCCGGCTTATACAAGGCTCGTGCTATCACTTTGAAGCCATCAACTGGCCCCAGAGAGTCCGTTATTAAAGCCCCTCCCCAAACGTCAACACACAAACAACAAACAGCTAAAAAGTCACGGGTGCGCTCTGGATCTATGCCTCTGAAGCATTCTGAATCATTCAATAAGCACTTTGAATCAAGCCTACCCCCTCGGAAACCCGTACAAGCATCTAAAACCATACCCTTCCACAAGACATGCCGGTCCTCTGACAAACCTCTTCTTCCCCTACAGACACCCATCTTCCCGTCCTTCAGCAGGCGGCACAATAGAAACCACTCCCTCACAATAGATCTAAGTCGCACAACGAAAGCTGCGAGCCATCACAGAAGCCAGACTATTGCTGTAAACACAACTAAACCCACCACTCACTCCAGTCCACCTCCATCACTCCCACAGATTCCTCCCAATGAGCTGTTGCAATCTGAATCCACTCCTTGGAAGCAGTCCAACCCCGTGCCTAGTTTGATACTAGATTCGGTTTCAGATCGTCATCCCGTCAGTCCTGTTCTTGCCGGTTCCACCGACATAACTTCACCTACACCTGTGGCCAGCCTAGTTGTCTCAGATAGTCTCCCTACTCCTACAGAGTCCCTGCATTCTTCTTCAAAGTGTGCTTCAAATGTTTCTGCCCACCCCGAACATCTGTCTCAACTCTCGTTTAGAATTAAACCTTTCCAGCTCTTTTCTCCTGCTGTTGAAGGGTTCTCCAAGCTTGAGAAAGAATTCAGATCTTACCGCTGCAAAGAATCACCTCTTGTCACATGCGCGCCATTGCTCCCCGTACCAACAACGCCCTTTGACAACAATAGTAGCTCGTCTGCAAACCAGAGTCAATTGCAACTTTCGCAGTACATTGAAGAAGAAGACTCCTTCGTATTGGAGGGTATCGATAGCTCAATACAGCAGTGGATCTCCGTTGATGATAACTCAGCCAAGTGGAACTACCTGGCTTCCCCTATGACCCCCAAAGAGTTTTCCAGAATGCCTGCCCGCTCTCTATCTGTGTTGAAAGAAACATCAACCACAAGCCCAGAGGACGAAATCAAAGAAATGGAATCAGCTCCAGGAACGCCTTCGAAACGACTATCAACGTTTCTGAGACATGAGCTTTCTCATTTTGATGACGTAAATGCTGACAGGTTAGAGCTTGTATCTACTACAGGTGATTCTCCATTGACAATTGAGGCCAATACTGATGAAGATGAAAAGGAAAAAACAGCCGAGGAGCCAACATCTCCGGCACCATCTTGTAATACCATAGCATCCGTGGGCTTCTCGTCGCTCGCCACTACCAATAGCGCTGCCTATTTCTCCGCGGCTTCATCTTCGTCGTCGTCTATTTCGGAGCAGCGTGCTTCCGAAGCTACTGATGAAAACCTCTCCAAGCTTGGGGTACTCGCATCGTCGAGCCCCCAAAAATCTCTTTCAAATACATCGATTGTAGCTCCTAATCTCGCTACAGTAGAAACGCCTATTCCAAATTCGTCCGCTGGACGGTTGCATAAAAACGAGACCTCTTCGGTCATGACTAGCAGCGAGTCGAGTTTGTCTTCATTTGACAATCTCCCTGTCACAGCCAAACCGTCTAAAGAAAGGCCGCTAAAACTTGTTACAAGCTTTCCAGAGCAGCAACAGCAACAGCAACAGCAACAGCAACAGCAACAGCAACAGCAACAGCAACAGCGGCGTCAGCATGAGCAGTTCAAGTATGGCCATGGTGTCGTTTGGGTAGGCGAAGCTGTCCACAGCTACTACCTGACAACGCCAATTGAACAAGACCCGGATATCTTGTTTCCTGTTTCCGACACGAAACCAGCCGTGCAACTGCACACATCTGTTGGTGCAGCGCTGCCACAGGTGCGGGAAGAACCTTCTGAGCCTCATTTGCGGGTTCCGCTACAAACCATGGGCCCATCTTTGCCTCAAACTGCATCACCAGCACCACCTAGAGGAGCAGTGCATACGCACCACAAGATGGCCTCTCTGAAACCCACGTTCAAGTCTTTAAAATCACTAAAGTCGTTGCGCGGGACAAGCGCAAAGCAGAGCGCAGTATCGCATAGCAGCGCTACTGGCACTCAAGACAAGAATCATACATTAAAAACTGCATTTGCATCGTCTTCGATATCCTCAACCAACCGCAACCGTATTGCAACTGGTACCAAGAACATCAACAACAGCAACAATAATAATACCAGCAACATTAATAACAAGTCCACCACCACCACCACCTCTAATGTCACCTACAACACTAATTACTCATACAAGTTTAATAGAAACAATTGCAATCTAATGGAAAATGCCAGCGAACTCTTGCCACCAGCGAGCCTAGAGTACCATGCCTCTACGACAGGCAACTCGCTGCTATCGCGGGTCTGCTTTGACTACGAGGACGATGAGGACGATGACACGTACAATTGCGAAACCTCGAGTTTGAGGAAAGGTAGTGAGCTCAAAAAAAGTACTTTACGGCATGCAAGCACGTTCAACACCGCTACTCCCAGCAGCAATAAGACCAATAACAACACCACCAATGGTTATTTGTATAGCTACGAAGATGAAGTAAACATCATCAACAACAACAGAGAGAAAGAAGGAATAAAGGACAACATTTATGGCAAATGTCAAAAGAGTTATCAGCCTGGAATGGAATATCATGAACTGAG